>OY282560.1:253439224-253666724 GCA_958295665.1 Tipula vernalis
ATATTGCATGACTCCCCGCACAAAAATAACAATTTTTTCGCGAATTTTTTTTTACGATTCCGCCAGTTCTTTAATCCAGCTGAACATGATTGACCTTCGGTTTGAAAAGGCAACTAATTTATAATAATTCAACGCTTAAGAATATCACACCGTACCTCGGCAGCGGGTGTCAAATTTAAATACATATGCAGAAATATAAACATTTTTTAAAGAACCATCAAAATATTTTAATTTTAATCAAAAATTTGCAAAAAAAAATTTTTTTCTTTTTTTTTTTGGAAATGTTCTATTAAAATTAGATATTTTTGTATGTTTCTATACTAAAAATTATTATATTTTTGCTCAAATTATAGGTTTTCATCAAAACAAAAGCAAATGAACGTGTATTTTAATTTGACGCTCGGTTTGATAGAATCTTTATCCGAGTAAATTCAAAATACTTAATTTTTTTATAGTAAAACCTCGATTGTCTTGTTTTTGACTAAAGACGGACTTTATGGAGTAATGGAGTTTTTTTGTTCAGAATTATTAACTAGGATCTAGAAGGTAAGTGCGTTTTCCTGAGGAAGCCCTTTATAGCATTTTAAAGTGAAATTCAACAATTTTTAGACCAAATTTATTTCAGACGAAACAACTTTTTAATATAAAATCAAATTTAATATTATTTATATCAAATTAAATAATTTTTAATACAAATTTAATATTTTTGGTTTCAAGTTTAACAATCATCCATGTATGTATTTTTAAGCATAATTCATATACAAACTTTTTTTTATTTGATTTTATTAACAATAATTATAATTCGTAATATAAAATGTAATTCATCAAATAAAAGGTTCAGCATGGACATTTATTGTAATGGGCTAACTTGAAATTTTCAAGGAGAAGAACAGTCTGCAGGTGTTATCGTTATGATCGCTTGTCCAATAATTATAATGCGCAGGAATTTATTAGCAGATCCAGATGAAAAAAGCAGTTTTGAGTGTTTGCCAGATATTTCAAGATGACCATTAGAATAAAAATTCATACTGAATTTACTATTTTTTTGTATATATTATGATTTATTTTTTGGAGAATTATATTTATATTATGAATTAGAATTATTCATGTGTTAATTCCGCAGTAATGAATCGAATGCGGGTTGAAAACTAACTGGATATAAAAAAAATAATAGCTTGGAAAACTATTATTGATTTCAATGCAATTTAGATTTTATAAAACTGGAAACGCATCAAATCGTGTAAACACATCAAACGTCTTTTCTTCACATAAATCGCCTTGCGGCCAAAATCACGACCTAGTAAACCAATCTATACAGATTCAATCAGATTAATCGTATTTCAAATAATACATTAGAACGTCCTAATTGAAACAATTTTTTTGCGAATCAATCGCAGATCGAAAACTGCATATTAAAAAAATTGAAAATAGTAATTTTACGAGTATATCATACTTTCATTGAAATTCCTTTACACCCCTATTCCCTTAAGGTCGAGTTACAATGAATCCGTCTCGTTTCGTTCCGTCGTTCTCCGTCTCGTCTTTTCCATTTGTTGGTTACATTGCATCCGTTCCATCTGTTTAAACTGACATTTGAAAAACAAATAAAAAAATAAAATGGAAGATTACGAGACTCTAAAATCTCTTTGATTTATACGTTTTGTATAATTATAGAATTTATTTATCCGAAAATCCCTATGTAGTTACAGCCTACTTCTCACGTTGTCAAAAAAAAAAAATTCTATTGGCACGGGTTGTTATAGCAATGCACTTCCCTACATGGAATTTTGATGTACATTCATTTTCCCATTATTTGCTTTAAAAAACTGGAAGTACGTCACAACAATGTGGAAACTAACGATAATTAGCACAATTGGGCTAATGTACACCATAATTACTCACGAAATAATTTTTTAATCGATAACATATCAAGTTACCCGTAAAAAAGTATATATATTGCTATATAACAACCCGTAAAGCAGGCGTGTCGTAACAATATACAGATTTTTCGATGAAAAAATTGTATATAAATCCGAGCAAAAAGTTATAATTCTCAATTGCAACGGGTTGTTGCAGTTCACACAACACAACTTGACAGTTGGAATAGTCAGGTTGTGTTTTTTTCATGAATTCCACCGTTCGCCCGTGCTAGATGGTTAGGGTATTTTTGGGTTTTAAGGGTTGGTCCGATGTTTTGGCACGGGTTGTTATAGCAATGCACTTCCCTACATGGAATTTTGATGTACATTCATTTTCCCATTATTTGCTTTAAAAAACTGGAAGTACGCCACAACAATGTGGAAACTAACGATAATTAGCACAATTGGGCTAATGTACACCATAATTACTCACGAAATAATTTTTTAATCGATAACATATCAAGTTACCCGTAAAAAAGTATATATATATTGCTATATAACAACCCGTAAAGCAGGCGTGTCGTAACAATATACAGATTTTTCGATGAAAAAATTGTATATAAATTCTAGCAAAAAGTTATAATTCTCAATTGCAACGGGTTGTTGCAGTTCACACAACACAACTTGACAGTTGGAATAGTCAGGTTGTGTTTTTTCATGAATTCCACCGTTCGCCCGTGCTAGATGGTTAGGGTATTTGTGGGTTTTAAGGGTTGGTCCGATGTTTTGGCACGGGTTGTTATAGCAATGCACTTCCCTACATGGAATTTTGATGTACATTCATTTTCCCATTATTTGCTTTAAAAAAACTGGAAGTACGTCACAACAATGTGGAAACTAACGATAATTAGCACAATTGGGCTAATGTACACCATAATTACTCACGAAATAATTTTTTAATCGATAACATATCAAGTTACCCGTAAAAAAGTATATATATTGCTATATAACAACCCGTAAAGCAGGCGTGTCGTAACAATATACAGATTTTTCGATGAAAAAATTGTATATAAATCCGAGCAAAAAGTTATAATTCTCAATTGCAACGGGTTGTTGCAGTTCACACAACACAACTTGACAGTTGGAATAGTCAGGTTGTGTTTTTTCATGAATTCCATTTTTGGTTAAGATAGATGTTTCGTCTCCGTAAATTCTAAACTTTTTGGAAAATGGATGAGCTCGTCCGTCTCTTTCCATTTTATTATAACTAACCATTCCGTTTCTTTATACAAAATGTACAGAAAATTTCTAAAACTAATTTGGACGGAGAAGCGGAACGGAATAGGACGGATCCATTGTAACTCGACCTTTAGTCGTGTCAATTGTACCGACAATCAAATTTTGATATTCTCTTGGTCGATTGAAGCGACAAATGCCGTAAGAAATGACAAACATCGTTTTACGTTACATTCTCTAATATAGATCGCTTCAAACGACTAAGACAATACCAATTTGTAGTAGAAGTGATACGACAATTGTCACGTCGAATGAAGTGACTTGATTAAGGAAATAGGGGTATTGGATTTTTTACAATTCATGAAAAAAAGAAATTGTCTTAGAAACGCGACAAAATTATTGCCGTGTAATTTATGCCTCATACTCGAAACTGTCGACATTAACTTTTTTTGTAATTTCGTTGAATTGAATTTGGTTTGAAAATTGAGTTTGGTCTAAAAAATGGTTGAATTTGAGTTTAAAATGATATTCAGAAGGATCCTGTTGCAGTGAAAAATGATCATTTGTTTATAATGAGCATTTTTTTGTCGCTTTTTTTCATTAGGATATAATGAGCATTTTTTTGCCGCTTTTTTTGATTCGGATATAATAAGCAAAAATTTCGGTCTCTTAGGCATATTCGTTATAAATGGATTCTACTGTATATAGGTTACATATAGAGATGTATTATATAATTATTTTTAAATTTTTATTATACATATATTAAACATTTCTTTCAACAAACAAAAAATTCTTGCCAATGCAATTGACATTATTGTTTTTTCCAAAAAAAAAAAAAAAAAAAAAAAAAAAATAGTTAGTACCGTTATATATATTTATTATAATGATTATACTAAAAATTAATTTAATTAACCTGTGATAATTAGTTTACAGGATATATGTGTCCTTAGTCGTTGTCATAATTGTTTAAAAATATTAAAATCACTAATATAATATAAATTATCAGAAATATCAAACTAAAGAAAAAACATAGGTAATAGGCAAATAATGTAAATAAAATTATGAAATCATGACAATAACGAATTTAATATTAATTTTGTTCTTATTTATTTATATATTTATTTTTTCCATTTTAGACTACTATTTAAATTAAATTATTTGATTTACATTATGATTTTTTATTTGATATTTCTGATATATAATTTAAATTACGTAGAAACAAAAGACATACAAAATGACAACCAAAAAATATTAATATACATTTAATTGGCATTTTTAGAAGTAGGTGGTAAAATGTTTGGTTTGGTTTATATTCAGTTATAATTTATGTATTAGAATGAAAGATAAGTTTTAATTTGTTTATATAATAATATTTATACCTATATTTTAATAAGCAATGCTGATGAAACGCAGATCAAAAATACATTATTAAACACAAAAATGTTTAACATATTTATGATAAATATTTTGCATTAAAGAAAATTATCAATTTCAAAAGTTTAAATTTTAAATATATATAAATTGGGATATTTCTTAACGTTTACTTTTTCTGTTTTTTTTTACAAGAACAAAATTTTGAAAACCTATATTTTTAATCGTTATATCTAAATAATTTGCTCACTTTAATGCTAAATCTATCGAAATATACATCAAAAATAAGATATATATTTACACTTTGCACATTTTAATAAAATGTAAAACCAAAATGACCATCAGAAATATGTACTGAATAATAAATTTAAATCCTAGTAGCGTTTGTATATTTGTATTTGGTATACATATTTATATAAATTATATTGTATGTAATTGCGTTTTTAATGTTGTTCTATTTTAAAAAATTGAAATTACAAATACATATTTAATTTTCTTCTAATAAAATCTATGTATTGAATTGTATCTTCATAAATTTACAAATTATTTTAAAAATAACAAAAAAAAATTGCGGTATTGTGATAGAATTTTTTGATATTTTTTTTTAAATAAATTACACCCAGTAGACAACATGTACAAAAATAGATACTCCATATTGCCATTATTTTATTGATTATATTATACAATACACTTACTTAAAAAGGCTTTTATTTTTGGCTAAAAATCTTAAAATTATAGAATTAAATATACATACCCGTAAAAAAGACATTCACGTTTCGCAATAAGTACGTACCATAAAATATAAAATTGGTAGAAAGGAATAACAGTAAATTACTACAGGTTGTACAATTTTAACGCAATTAATTAAGCAGATTTCAGAATAAGCGTGGAAGTTAATTTTTAAAATAACCTGAGTTTCAAATAATAATAATATACAATACATAGTTGTTTAACATGATATCTCAATATATATTTCCTTGTTACCAGTAAGATAATAATAATTGTTAATTAAACTATAATACTAAAACTAAAAGTTCTCAACAAAAATCATGTTAATATTAGTAATCAACATATTTTGTATTAATCACAATAATTTGTATACTATATAAATATGATATGTAATATCATAGTAAATAGGGTTTCCCAAAATAACACACTCCCTTCAGATCATGTTAGCGGACTTCTCTGAAAAATAAACACCTTTTGGTATATTATGATCATAGTTAGTTTGCATTGGTTAGTTATAAATTAATAGCTTTTTCAAATGAACGGTCAATCATAGCATAGATGTTTACCTCATATTCTAGAAATTTTTAATTCGCTATTTACTTGAACTTTAGGTATAATTCGTAAAGATTTTTAGATTCTAACGAGAAAACATTTCAAACTGAATTTTGTAAACTGAATAACAATATCGTTTTCCAGTTGACACAAAAGAAAGACTCCTAACGAAAAGCAAGTGACAGCAGCTGTCATTTGTCGCTCGGTCAAATTTATCGGCTGCTGTCATTTGTTTTTCGCTCGGAGTCTTTGTTTTGTGTCAACTGGAAAAAACCACATTAGATGATAATCTCAGGTAATCCATATTTTTTGAAAATGAGGAAAATATTTACGTTAAGATCATTCCGACTGAAAAACGAAAAGAAAAATCGGATTTATTTTTTTCGATATAATTCCAAAATTATTGGTTTGTTTTCGTTAAAACCTTCTGATTTTTGGCCGAATGTATACCATACAATACTATTTTCAATTTAAAAACAGATTTAATTGGCCGATAAAATGAAAATTTGATTTTTTCGTCCGAAAAGAATTATTTAGAACGGGCAAAAATTTAATTTTCATTTTCCCAGCCAATATAAATTTTTGTTTTGGATGTTTTTAATTGAAAATAGTATATTGTATGGTACATTCGGTCAAGAATGAGAAGATTTTAACGAAAACAAAGCGATTATTTTGGAATTATACCGAAAAACTGAATCCAATTTTTCTTTTCGTTTTTCAGTGGGTAAAGCGCTTTATTAATACATTTGTTAGTAAAGTTTGTAACGGCAAAGAAAGAAGATTTTTCGTATTTCACAGTTTCATTGTAATATTGTTGATCTCATAGATTACTCATTCGATTGAAAAAGCAAATAATTTATAATAACGATTGAATAAAATTCTATTTTGAATAAAATTCAATTTTGAATAAAATTCAATTTTGAATAAAATTCAATTTTGAATAAAATTCAATTTTGAATAAAATTCAATTTTGAATAAAATTCAATTTTGAATAAAATTCAATTTTGAATAAAATTCAATTTTGAATAAAATTCAATTTTGAATAAAATTCAATTTTGAATAAAATTCAATTTTGAATAAAATTCAATTTTGAATAAAATTCAATTTTGAATAAAATTCAAACTAACTTATGGCGAAACGTAGATTTTTGTTCAGAGTTACGCCCTCTAACTGTATATAAAGAGTGAATGCGTTATTATTGGAGATTCTATTTATATTATGTATATAAAATAAATAAAAATAATACATTATAATGGATTGACATTAAATAATATAACTATTTTGTTAATATTATGGCAAATGGTTTAAATAATAAATATTTATATACATTAATCTATAAAATAGGAAAATTCTACATATTAAAAAAATATTAAAAACGAAAAAAAAAATCATTCCATCCAATTATTTTTTGAAATAAGTTTTTATCATTTTTTATATCCTAGATTTTGTTTTTCTTTTTATTATGTAACATTTATGAATTATATAAATTAATTAAGATAAATCTACAAAATTATGAATCATTTTATAGTGTGAAAATTGTGCTATTGCACAATTTTATATATACAAACATATATATTATATTATACATGTTTTTTTAAGGAAAAAAATAAAATTCAATAATATTATTTGGAATTTATATGTATAAACGACATTTATTTAAAAATGTGTCTAGATACATATACCAAGGTGCGCCTCATATTTCATGTCTTCCTAGTCACCTTAATGCTATATATATATATATATATATATATATATATATATATATATATATATATATATATATATATATATATATATAATATATACTGTGGGGGTTCATTTGATGTATATTATTAGACTTTTTGGTCAGCTTTATAAATAATTTTGTTTTTGAAACATTTATTAAAACTGAAGATTATGTTTCAAATAGTAGAAGTATCACCATTCCTAAAGTCGCACATTCTAATTTTACGATGCTTTTGCTATTTACGAAAATTATTAAATGATTAATCGAACTTTATAATCAGGACATTAAATAGCATTTGCACATGAAATTAAATTTTTGTGTTAATACAAAATATTTTGTAAATATTAAATAAATTTTATGTTACAGTTTAAAAACCAACATTAAAGCATAATCAACAAAAATTTGTCAGCTAAATTAGCAGTCGAGAAAATTAAACTTTGAAGAATAAGGAAGGAAATTTCTATATTTGGATTTGTCTAATGTTCATTCAACTTTTGTTTTATTTAATAAGCAATTTTAAAGCCTGATTTCCATTACGAAAGTAGATATAGATTTACTTGAGGTGTGAGAGGGACAATTTTTTTCAGTACTGAAAAAAATTGTTTTTACTGTACTATGTAACCATAATTTACTGAAGAAAAATATGAAGCGAAGTATATTTTTTCAGTATTTTAGAATACATCTACATACAGATTGTGTAAGGATAGAAAATTTTTCTCACACCCTGAAGCAAATACTATAAAAAAAATTAAGTTAACCCCACTTCGATATTTTTATGGTATAAAGTGACGTTTGGATAAAAACACTCCAAATAAATTTAATATATGTACAGAAAGTTTTGTGACATACATATATGTTAAGTAAATTATTAATTATTAAATATTAAATTATTATTTATATTAAATACCTACTTAGCTATATTGTAATTGAACAAAATTTATTGGTTATGTTAACAAAAATCTATCAAAATATAACCATAAAATTTTGCTATAAAAAAATTACTATCTTTGTCACTCTAATGGAATTTTTGATTGTCTTAACTCCTCTGTCTTTTTCAGTAAAATATACAAATCAGTATGATTTCCTCATGGAAATCAACCTTAAGAAAGGCCGAAGCTTGACAATTTTCTTTGTTTGTTTGTTTCAAATCTTAAGAATTTAACTGCCCTTGAATGGTTGGTTTTTACTACATTTTTATTACTTTTTTACCTAAGATTTTAGGTAAACTTTAGTTCGTATGTAAATCTAAAGTAAAAATAAAAACAAATCCAGCGAACATGAATCATAATTCCTTTACCATCATGATAACAGGCGCCTTTTGGAATGCTCTGTAATTAACATTTGAAACATAATCAATAATTTTGTTACTGTATTATTCAACCGATAAACAAATATTTTATTGATTTTCATTCTATATCCAAGTTTTCTGTTCGATTTTACATTAAACAACTTTTGTGTTCAAAACGGCTGTTTCAGTTACTTTTTCAAGTTGCTAATTTTTTTAAATCACCAAATTTTTTAAATATCTAAATATTATTTAACTTTAAAATATTTGTTGATAAATTTTAATTTAAATAAACAAATTTTAACTTACAGTGATGTTTTAAAAATTGTACAATATATTCTACAGTTTAGTTTAGCATTATAAAAATTATAATTTGTCACAATACAGACGTGAAAATTACGTAATGCTCGTTTTTCCTAGTAGATAATTGTTGAATTTAAGGCCCGTTGCACATTTTAGCTAGGCTTCAGCGAGAGAACCTAACTTTGCTTAGCTTAGTTTAGTGAAAGAACCTAGCTTTGCTTAGTTTAGTTTAGTGAAAGAACCTAGCTTTGCTTACAACATTGATTAAACATTGATGTTTTTGTGTAAGGCTGGAAACACACCGAATTAGTCAAAACGTTTTTGCTTCGAGTAGGCAAGACGATTTCTCTAAACATAGCGCACATTCAATCAAACAAATTGTTTTTAGTCAAATTGTCTCGTGTTGCTTTATAGGTTGGTGTGAATTGATTTCATAGAATACAAAATGTCGTCGGAGTTAGAGGATGATTTTGTATTATGTGCATATTATTTTATATATAAATATGTATATTGTTGTACGTATATTGTAATTTAATACAATTTTTTATGTACCATAAAAATCCTTATTAATTTGATTTATAAAACGGCGACCACGAAACGACTTCAAACACTTTTTTTTTTGCTTCAATCAGTTTTGTCTTGTGTTGCTTTGATTTGTGTCAGTGTGAATTAACACATTGATTTATGGAGTATGAACACCTTCAATCATGTTTCATTAGTCAAATTTGACTTAACACAATTTTGCTTTATTATGTGTGAATGGACTCATAAAGCGCAATACAATGTTTGCCGTTCTGTGTTTTATGAAACAAAATGTTTGACGTAAAATTGTTTTGCCTGATTCAGTGTGCATAGCGCTATACAATCGTATGCATTTTGCCCGCAAGTCGCTTTAAGACAAGAAAAAAACGTTTTGTCTAATTCGGTGTGTTTCCAGCCTAATTCATTTATTATGATTTAATTCACAATACAACAACATAACTAAGTAACCTACGAGTAAACAATAAAATGTGTACATTGAAATGTGAGCGATGTTACCTGAAATAGCAAGGCAAAAACAACTCTAGCTGAGATAGTTTGCATCGCTCAAAACAAAAAACAGCTCACTATTAAAACTCTTTATTTACAATTGAGGGCTACAAACCAAGCGCACAGCTCAGGAGGCCTATTATGAACTTGATGCGAAGCGGATCGCATTTTCATGCGATTTCGCATTTTTGTATTATGGAACGCGCTTTTCGCATTTAATCCGCCCTTTGTCGAATGATGCGCCAAATTATAGAAAATGAAAGCGGGTTTTTGCGAAAGTAAAATTGAAAAATGCGACTGCTCAATAGCAGGCGAATATCGCATTTGAGTAGTGAAACATTATTTTGTGCAGCGATAAAATGTATTTAAATGATAATTAATATTTTTTCTTCTTTTTATCAAATTTGTGGTTTTGTTTAGTCAAAAATAATTTTTATTGGAATATTCATAGAAACAATAAACAATTTACCTCACTTATTACATAATTTGACAGAAAATAAATTTCCCAAAAATATATCCTTAAGGGAAATGCGATATGCGATAATGATATTTCATAATGAGCTCTTGCGAAGCAGATCGTATTTGTTAAATCGCAAGAAATGCGAAATGCGATCCACTTCGCATCAAGTTCATAATAGGCCTCCAGCTTAGCTGAAATGTACAACGGGCCTTAAGGCTCAACCAGCGAAACATTATAAACTTAGAAATTTTAACGACACTTAATTTTTTTTTTTGACATTCCAACCAGCGAAAAATTATAAACTTAAGAATTTTAGTGAAACCATTGTTTTTCGACATTAATTTCCACCAAACTTCCTGTAATTCTGATGAAATAAACTTGAATATTTTAAACTATTTTATTGTGTAACAGAATGGGAAAAATACTAAATTACAAATTGTTTTTCTTTACGTGCAATCAAAATGGGGCTCTTTCATTCCTAAATACAAAATTTTCTCATTTTTACCATAAAAAATTCGGCAGAGTTGCTAATAAATATAAATAAAATCCTATGAAATATAATACTTTGTATTTGCTGCATTAAAAATTTATTTGGGTTCGACATTAATTTCTTAAGTTTGGACGCAAAATCGCGCATTCTTAATTTTTCTTAAGTAACAGATTTAATTTACACCCCAAGTGTCATTTCATGTGATGGGACTATAATCGTATCACGTTACTTGAAAATTGCTATTCTTGAAGGCGAACCAAGTGACAATCGACTAAGAGAATCACAAAATTGATGTGATGTGACTATAGTCATGAAAAACAACGTAATACGACTATGAGAATTGGGGTGTTAACGAAGCTTCGTTAAATTTCTTAAGTGACGTTAATTTTCGCTGTGCGCGAATATAGAAATGCTATCTACCACATTTTTAAGTTTTCATAATTCTTAATTTTTCGCTGGTTATCACTTTAAGCTCCGTTTATCCAAGTATCAAAAATATGGTATTCGAAATTTTCAAATGCGATTTTTTGATTTTCCATTAGGGATCGGTAAATAATTCTTAATTCTGTTTTTACAAAATTCTGTTTTTACACAATTTTGTTTTTACAAAATTCAGTTTTTACAAAATTCAGTTTTTACAAAATTCAGTTTTTACAAAATTCAGTTTTTACAAAATTCAGTTTTTACAAAATTCAGTTTTTACAAAATTCAGTTTTTACAAAATTCAGTTTTTACAAAATTCAGTTTTTACAAAATTCTGTTTTCTCGAAATTTTGTGTTCTTGAAAAATTCTATTTTAAAAAATTCTGTTTTATAAAATTCGGTTTTATATAATTCTGTTTACAAAATTCTGTTTTAAATAATTCTGTTTCCAAAATTCTTTAGTTTTAAATATTATTTGTGGCATTTCCATTTAACTTTGAATCATCTTAATATCATGGAAGGTAACTCTTATTTTGGAAGACCACTGTCTTAAAACAACCAAAAAGTACAAATGCCTGAACTATTCTTGCGATACATAAGCGGTATTTTGTTAAGAAAAATTTAAACAAATCTAGTTTTGATTTATTTTTTGTCCTATTCTTTCCTATATACCACTACGATTTAAATAAACATTTTTTTTGGCTTTACTTAAATCAAGCGGCGCTTTATATTCAATGCAATTGTTATTGTAATTTTGTCAACAAAATCCACTTGTAGATATAAATGAATTACACTAGTATTTAGTATTAGTTGAGTAAAAAGTATATTCGTGAACAGAACAATACCATATTTCACGTGTAAAGCATGTAATATAAAAATAGGAAATTTTTGCAAAAACAAATTTTAAATTTTTGAGAGGTACTACATTATATTAACAACTCCTACTACATTATGTACCAATACTTAAGTATTTTACGAACAAATCAAAGTTTACTTATTACTTCCTATTTAAATAATACATAAAATTCAAAAACATATATAATTAGCTGAGAAAATGAAAATTAAATTTTTTAATCGCCCGAAATAAAATATTTAAAACCGAAAAAATTTAATTTTTATTTTATCCGCAGAAAATTTTCGTAATAGTTCAAGAATAACACCCCTGGAAACAATACCACTACATAACTACTTAGCCGATTAACTATATAACTTGGATAGGTTTGTTTAATAAATCAATGGGGTTTTGTTTATTTGTTTTTATTAATGAAAAGGGAGTGAAAGGAAAATCTAAAATTATAAAATCCTCTCTTTTGTTTAACCAACAACAAGTGTATGCCTTGACAAATTTACAACAACAATTGCATTGAATAAACTATCAGGAATCAAATAAATCAAAGAAAACATTTGATTTGCGTTGTAAAGCGACAAAGAATATGAAAACAGTACGAGTATGAAGAGATAGATTCAAGACGAAACATCAATATTCTTTACAAAAAATCGCACTAGTCACCGAGAAATATTACGTGAGCAATTTTGGCATTACTCTCACTCACGGCGAGAACCATAATACCAAAATTTGATTTGGGTGACTTGAAGTCGCCAAGTGACTCTTAGGTGAGAACCATAAAAGGGGCATAAAGCTATATAATTAGGTATATACAATTTAATTTTCTTTTGATCTACCTACCTATTCATTTTTCCTGAAATACGTTTTGAATACTTGACTAAGACAATTGTTTTAATTACCATTTCACACAGTACATATTTGACGTTTTATCGATTATGCGTTATGATAATTAGAGATTTTGTAAATGTTAAATAAATTGAAATATATACCATAATTAATCAGAGTTTGAGGACTAACTCATGAAACAAATTTAACAAGCAGAGGACAATACAGTTTTCTTTAAAAAGAATATTTTTTTCTTTAAGTTAAATATTTATATATTTTTCTGATTCAAATTTAATTGAGATTGAAATGATACAGTAATTTTTACTATTAATAATAATCACGAAGTAGCTACGTTGCATATTTATTATAATTATATTAAAAATGATTCTTTGTTTTATATTTTATAAACATTACTGAAAAAATATAGTTTAAATCCAAAATAAACTTTTGGCTACATCTGAGTTTAAATTAACATTTTGCCTTGTCTCTTTTAATATAATTAAAAATTATATAAAAATATAATTATAATTGCATAAACATATATATCCGATAAAACAAATTAAGTGGTTTAGAATTTAATAATTAATTATATTGCATTATTGAAAATATAACTAACAAAACAATTCGGTAAATATATGTTATATTTTTTTAGATTGTAGAGGATATAAATATTTATTGTATAACAATTATATTTACAATTTTAATAAATTATGAATGTGGCTTAATTTAACCAAACTATGTAGGTATTTGAATGTAAATATTCGTATATTTATGTATAGATGTATATATATATATATATATATATATATATATATATATATATATATATATATATATATATATATATATATATATATATATATATATATATATATATATATATATATATATATATATATATATATCTGTGGTCACAAATCAAAGGAGCACAATGCGAGTTGTGTCCTTTACATATTATTTAAAATTCGAATTCTCCATATTCGATTTAATCTTGTATTAATTTTTTTGTAATATTCCGGCAACTACAAACAAGCGTAATTACTGTTTCCAAATACTAGAATTCAAAAAACTCTTACGATTTTCAATGATTTATAGTTTTAAAACCGATTTCCTGCAAAATGCGAATTTTATGTCCCTTTATTTTATGAGCACAGATATATATGCATATTATATATATATATATATATATATATATATATATATATATATATATATATATATATATATATATATATATATAATTTATACATAATAGTTGTATATAAATTTATCTAATATATTTCTAAATAAAAACTTCGAATAATTTATACAAAAAAATGTATGAACAAATCAATAAAAAAGAAATATTTCAAATAAGACGAGTCATTACATAAATCACAAATACTAAAGTCCAAATAACAGAAGGGCAAACAAATAGGTTCAATGTTATAGACAAGAATTAAAATTAATTTAGTTAATTTTAATTTTGTTTACCATTTTGGATTACTATATGTTCGGCAATAAATAATTCATTATTGTAATAAACCATAAAATGATCGATATAAAAACGTAAATTTCCAGATATACTATTTTTTAATTTTATAAACAATATATGTAATTGTGGCCTAAAATCGATTATTTGAATTTATGTAAAAAGTTATATAACATTGAACCTGTACCAACCTTAAAATATTTTACATAGTGTATATACATTCTAATAATTTGATAATATACTTTTAAAATAATAAAGATTATTTTCATTAATACTATTAAAAATGAAAGAAATAATAAATAGTAATAAATAAAAACTTTAAAGCAATAATATTTTACCCCATCACTTCAATTACTAATGTGCTTTTTGAATACAAATTATAGAAAAAATATATTTAAAAACAAAAATACAATCAGTATGTTAAACAAAAAAATATTTGACCATAAAAGGTTGTGACATTATTTTATTATTAATATTTTTATTTTGTATGTTTTATAATAACAAAATTATAATATGTTCATACAGACATTTCAATAACTAACTATTTTTATTATTCAGTAAATGAGCTTATAATACAAACTCATCCAAACAATATAAATATGCGCTTTACTATAATTATTATTTTTTTGTTTATCTCATTACTAGTTCCTCAGACCAAGGTAATTTTAGAAGATATACGATGATGAATCTCATTCGTTTTCTATTTTACTAAATGTTTTTAACTTGAGAAGTTATTACATAAGTATCATTCCATATATTATTTATATTGTTATTAATTATATTTTTAAACAGTTATCTTAAAATTATAAAATTAATGCACAACTAGGTAAATTAAAGCAAAAATTATTTGCAAACATAAAAATCTTAGTTTTTGCCTGAGTTTTATAAACAAAAAAATTTCCTCATAGTCAGTTTTAGTACAAATATTAATTATACATAATAGAAAAAAGTGAAATATCATAAAAAACGCAAAACTACAAATAAATAAAATTTATTAAGTAAATTACCTAAATTTAATAATTAATTTGAAAACAGGATGTAAATTTTATAATATAAATAAATATATTTACAGGGTGTCTTAGAATGTCAGCCAGAAACTGCAGATAGCTATTAATAACTTCAAAACTACTCTAACAAACTTACTCAAAGAAGCGTTGATTAATCAAAATTAAAAAAAAAAATCAAACTACTGGTTAATGCTAATACCAATTTTATTATTTTTTGAGTATTTACAAACTTTCAAAATTTAAAAGGTGAAATTTCTTTAATTTACGGAGTAAATCTGTTTTCCCGACAAACTACAAAACTCAATTTTGCATTAATTTTCAATGAAAAAAACTAAGAAAAAGGAATAATGTTATTCGATAAAACCTAAATGTTCCCAACTCTTTTTTACACGGTGTTTGATTTAAGATGGTTTTTTACTCTGATTATTTGATATGCGGTTGTACGGAAATACATACGCCTTTTTAAAGTTAAGGAACATAATGGTTGATTATTACTACATACTATGTGAATCCTATATTTTTTACTCGGTTTTGTTTTGACACTACGTCGTCGGGACGTAAATACGGTGTAACAAAAGAGTTGGGTGTAATTGCATTTCTCCGGAAATTTTACTTATCTGTGGCCCTATTCTGGCTATTCCCTGGGAATTGGGAAAAATATTACTATATTTTCAAACTTCAATAATTCTCAATTTTTTATTCCCCAATTCCCAAAAGTGTATTCTGGCGTAATTGGGAATCATCCAATGGGAAAAAACATTATTTCAAATTTTCCAGCCGCCATTATTTAAAAATTGTATTTTATACATTTAAAATAAAAGCTTCACCGGTTGTACCGTTACAACTACGTTGTAAATAAAATAATGAAAATACACAAATCAACCAGGGGGTCTATTATGAAATTTTCGACATCGCAAATTTTCGACGTTGTCGACCAACTCGACAAGGTCGAAAATAGCTATTATGAATTATTCGACAATATCGAAAAAAAAATAAATTAATATTAATTTATTAATTAGGCGGAAAATAAAAATTAAAATATACGTTACGAACTGAATAACTGAAATTTTTTTATCTCACGATTTATTATTGAACACGCGTATGCATTCGTCACCTCAAGAGCAGTCGCATATTGTTCGACTTGTCGAAAACAAAGTTTCATAATAGGAAAATTTTCGATATGATTGCAAAAAAAGCGTGTCGAATAATTTCATAATAGCTAATTTTCGACGTTGTCGAAAAAAAAGCGCGCGTCGAAAATTTCATAATAGCCCCCCAGACTCTTCTAATTCCCAAAAAAAAAAGATTTGGGAAAAATAAACGTCAAAACTTACATAAAATGGAATTATTTTTTCCCTACATTAAAAATTCCCAATCGCCAGAATACCCTTTTTGGAAAAAATAATTCCAAACTGCTAGAATACTGTCAAAATACTTCAATTCCCAATTCCGAGGGATTAGCCAGAATAGGGCCACTAATCAGTATGTTTGGTATTTCATAAGTGGAATAAGTGTTTAGAAAATATAATAAACCATTATCTAAACTAACCAATTTTTAAATGAAACAAGATTTATTTAGCGAAAATAGAAGATCCTCTGGCTTAAACTAATTTGTCCTACAAGTTTATAATTAGGAAGTTCCCAATTGATCTAAAAGTAGATTAAACTGGGTTAGTCAACGCTTGTTTGAGTGTCTTTAAAAAACAAGTCACACAGTAAAACGAGAAACTCAGTTAACTCAATAAAGGTGTCGACTAGGATATTAGTATTCTTTACTTGTTCAAAATTATCAACCGACCTCTCATAGCCATGTTACGTCATTTTCTTAACTAAAATTATGTCTAAACAATTTTTCTATTTTGCTACTCGTTTGTCACTTTATACGGCAGATGTCTATTGGCAATTGACAGAAGACTACGACGTAAGAAAGTATGTAATTATATTATTGTATATTTTTTTAATTGTTAATTGAGTAATTTTGTACACTTTCACCCCAATTACCATAGTCGTGTAATTTCAGGCGACGTGACTTAAGTCACGTCACGTCGCATGAAATTTGATATTCTTGAAGTCGGTTCAAGTGGCACGAGTGTAACTATAAAGATGGTCAAATTACAAATAAAATCGTTTTAGAACAAAAAAGTATTAATTTAAACAACAATTTATTTAAACAAGTGAACAAAAGTACACAATTAAAAACATTTAAAAAAAATATTAGGACGAAAATTTCGCCCTGTTATTTTGTTGTAGTCGCGTATCACTTACAAAATTCAAGTGAAATCTGTCGTATAAAATGACTTTATGCGTAACAACCGACTAAGAGAATAGGAAAATTGATGTGACGTGACTACAGCCATGAAAAATGACGTAATACCACTATAACATGTTCTTATTTAAATTAATAATATTACTATTAAAATGATTTTGTTCCTAATTTATCCTATACATATGTATATTTCTAGTTAGGCACGACTATGGGAATTAGGGTGTATATAGTGTCTATCAGGATCTAAAGTTTTTGACAGATACTCTGCAACATTATGTTTGAATATATACTACTATACACATTATATATGTGTCTATTCGGAATGGGCCAGTAAAAATTAGAGCTGAAAGAAAAATTGTTTCCCTAAATTAAGTTGAACTGGGGGTTGAAGTTTCATATTTTTAGTAATGGCTCGATGTGGCCTTCACTAATCCTAAACCCGCTTCTGTAATTTCTCTTCTCCATTTAGAAATGACATCATTCAGGGTTTCTACTGCATTTCTTCAAGTATTCTACATTTCGAATTTTTACACACCGTTCACATACGTTCGCTTGCAGAAATTACTATACCAAATAAATAATAATAAAGTTTAAAAAATTGTATAACTAACACCCCAATTGTCATAGTCGTGTCATTTCAAGTGACGTGACTAGAGTCGTGTCACGTCGTGCCAAAATTGGTATTGTTGAAGTCAATCAAGCGACATTTTTTTTTTAAATCAACGCAAAAAAATTACCTTTTACGTTCCAAATAACCACTTCACTTGTAAAATTGATGAGACAAGAATGTCATTTGAAGCGACATTTGTCGTTTCAAGTGACTTGAGGCATAGTACCCCAAACACATAAGTTGCGCTGTACGCCTGACCTCGCTTCTCTTCGTCTTTATGATTTTTTACAACCACGTAGACGCCGCTAATTTGACATTTATTGTTGTTTGGGTTTTTACAACAAAACATTTTCATAAAAAAGTGTTTGTTTAATGACTTATTACGAACAAATTTAGATTTTTTTTTACAATTGTCTTTCTCATATGCCCATTTAGATGTAAAATTCAGCTAAAATTAGAGGTTTCCCAGCATTTACTTTAAAAACAACAACAATAAATATAAACTGCTAGTTTGACGCCGTTCTATGTGTTCGCTCTTATGGAAATACTTGTATTCTAATTTAGCGCTCCGTCAATGTGTTTGGGGTATAACAAACAACTTCGACTATAGGAATATTGAGGCAACGTGACTTTAGTTATCTAAAGTAACATGACACGACTTCAGTAATTGGGGTGTAATCTTTTCAAATGGCCTAAAATAATGTTTTATTAGCCACGGCGCATAACCATATACCATCCATTAGTGAATTGGTTGAACTTTGGATTGCATTTCTCTTCAGATCGCTAGGATTAACAGTTTTTGAGGAAATAGGGTTAAGATACGGTGTACGTTTTATTGGCGCATCCTTGACTTAAATAATATCGTCGAACTAGCAGTGAATTAACGTATCTGAAATTTTTCGAAAGTTGTTTTATGATACCAAATGGTTTGTCGCGAAAAACTCTGTTCACGGTCCTAACAGTCAATTAACATGGGTTCAGGAATTCGCGTGCAGTTTCTTATGACGATTATTGTACTGTCAAAGATGAGTTTTAGAAAAAATGTCGGATACGTTAATTCACGTTAGGTCGACGATATACATAAATTATAAATAATAATTTATTAAATACTATATATTTATATAAATAAACATAGAATATTATTTTACTTTATAAAGGAAATATAATTTTTAATTAAAAAAACATCTCGTCACGACAACAAAATAAGGTTGATATTGTTAGTTTATATAAATCCTAACTCTAAAAAGTAACGTTAGTTTATACAATGAAGAAAATTTACAATAATTAAAATATATAATATGTAAATATTATGTAAGTAAAATTATAAAGAAGTAATTTCTTTGCTCACCAATTATTTAATATAACCAATAATTTATTTGTTTGCAATGACGTATTTTTGAAAACAATATTATTATTTTTCAAAAAATATATAAAGGGCGCAATTTACATATCAATAACATCATTCATAAAAAATGTTTAGAAGTATGAACCGATTTTTTATTTCAGCACAATTTATATATACATACAAAATATATTTTAGACAAATTTAAAAAATGAAATTTTCTAAAAAAAAAATATAAGAAAATGTTGACTTATTAAAATAACCAACCGAAAACAACTATTTTAAAATATACTTAGAACCTAAAAACTCAATATTTATTTAGTCATTATCATGTTCAAGATTATTTAAAATTAGTAGAATAACACATAACTTTAATTAAACATAAGAACTACATTTTTTTAAAGACTGTTTTTATTTTTTATTTTTTAACAATTTGTGGTTTGTATATAGGGTGTCGCAGATTAAATATATTTTAAAATTAACGAACTCTGAGCATAATACGTTGTTAAGCCAAACAGTTTAAGCTTGGAACCAAATGTGTTTCAATAATTAATCTTACCCACAGTTTATGTTGGTACACCCAGTATACGAGTCAATAAATGAAAAATATTTATATAAGTTAATTTTAATTTTTTCCCTCTAAGTTGTACCACCTTGTACTTTATTAGTCATATTCTACATATTACGCACAACATTCATCCCTATTATAATTCAAGAGTCGATCGACAATCGACACGACTCTGTATTGCGTTTTCGTTTTTTCATTTGATAAAAACAATACGAAAAAGGAAAATGCAGCACAGAGTCGTGTCGATTGTCGATCGACTCCGACAATCATAATAGGGTTGATTAATTTCTTTCTGTTTTATTTGTATCAGAATAATAAAAATTAATTATAGTTTTTTGAACAAAAAATTAGTTTAAAAAATATATAATAATAATAAAATAACTTACAAACGAATACATTTATTGTGTCTTAGTCCATGTCATAATAACGAATTTAAAGGAATAAATTGAAATTAATAAAAAATTATTAAAACAAATATTATATTTACATATTTAAAAAATATTTGTTTCCAAAGATTTTCTTTTAAATTTGTTCCAAAAAATAATTTTTATTCAATATTTTGTTCTAAGCCTCAGAAATTGGATGTTGAGTATATGATTTAATAAAATAAATATTTTTATTTTATTTTGTGCGATATTACAATAATTATATTTACATATATTATTTCTTATAAAATAACCTTAAATAAGTTAGAATTTTTATTTTTGGTTTGGTTTATTGTCTTTATTTCCATTGTTCGTTATATCAACTAATTAATTATATTTTTAGGGAATAGTTTGTTTTTAATATTATTTTGTTTTCAAATATTTGTACCTTTTTAATTTAAATTTGCAGTTTTGTTTTTATCATTATATATAATAATATATTTACAAATAATTTTAAAAATAAAAATAAGTATTAATTATTTTTTTTGTTTATATTTATATTTATATTTTCCGTTAGTTGTTATTTATATTACTTTCATTCCAAACTAAGATCAGAATACTAATAAAAGTTAAAATTCTAAAACAAGTGATCCTAATCCTCGGTTAATAAAACTAAAATAATATATTTTTCTATCTCAAAAAAATTATCACTGTATATCTCAAAAATTAAAAAAACATCAATTAAGCTTTAAATAATAAAAAACGTGTTTACCTTTTTATTTTTATATAATTTTTGAAAATATATATTATTTTTACTTTGTTTTGTTATAAAAAATAAAATGGATAAATTATAAAAATAACATTAAGACCATTTTAAAAATAAAAAATTATAACTTTAATAACAATTCAATAATTAATATTACATTATTATATTTGTATTAAGTGTGCCAGAAAAACAGAAAAAAAATTAAAAATTTTAAATTAATAATATTACGTATATTTATCAAAAAAAAACTATATATATTATATAATATATATTAAATTATACACTTATAAAATATTTTAATTATAAATAATATTAATTGCGTGTTATTTTTGAGAACAAAAATGTAATTTAGATTATTAAAAAAACATAATAATTTTATTGAAATTGCCTGTATTTTTATCCAGGGTTTATTAAAAAAAATTATATAAAAAAATTAAAAAAAAAAATATTAAAATAAAAATAAATATACATAATTAATAAAATAAATAATAATATTAAAACCTTTTTAAACATATATTAATATTAAATTTATTATTATTATTATAAAAATTATAGTCATGTCAAAAATCCATTAATTAAACCAATGAGAAACATTTTTTGCTGCTTAATCGATCTTTTTCGATAGAAACAAAACTATTAATATACATACATACATACATAAATTAAAAATAAATTATTGCAATATTCGTGATACAAATGTTTTTTGTATTGTGGTTCTTTTTCCTTTTATTATAATAAATATTATTATTATATATACATAAAACATATACATATTATAAAATTTTTATCAATTAAATATTTTGTTTTATTTTTGTGATTTATCGTCTGTAAGAATAGTCTTCAAGAAAATATTTTCGTTGCAATTTCCAACAAAAAATTTACATGAAGAACGATTTGTTACTCCTCTCTTTGTCTTTTTTGTATTAATGAGACAACCATAGTGTTCCTGATAAAACATGAACTATACAAACGCAACGAAAATTTTAGTGGATTCAACTCAAATAGGATTCTTATACTTTGTATAATAGAGTAAGTTTGAGTCGCATCGGAAACCGCCGTATACAATACATATAAAATAGTATATTTAGATATGATTTATTTTTTACAGGATATTATAAACTACATTAAATTATATTTAATCAATTTTTATTAATATTATAAGTTTAAAAATTAACTAAATTATATAAATAAATACTAATTTGGAACACATAATGATGTATTTATTTATGCATGCCAAATTTTGATTAATCAAATGTGAACAACGTGGAATTATGTAAAGGCAAATCGTGATGCTAAATGTATTGAACTTAATTAATTAACTTAATGGATTTATTGAAGTTTAGGTTGCAGTTTTCACATACAAACGTCAATTTTACTGATATGATACACCGATCAAATTTTTTAAGAAAATAATGTTTGAGGTTCCTTACATTGATTTATTATTTTACTTACTTTGCATGCTTGATTTTGCAGGGTAATATGTCTATAAACGGAGTTGAAGTTTTAGGGAGTATAAAAGTAATAAATTTCGTAGATATTGATTTTTGTTTATTTTAATTATGTCAACAAGATTAGTAAAATTAAATCATTAATAATAATAATAATTTTTGATGTCCTGATTTAGATTTAAAGAATCCTGAGTTCTGGCATTGGATTCCAGAGGAACGAGCATCTAATCATATAGTTATATAGTATGTGCTATATTGTGCTAACCTGTTTATCATTTATCATTAATTGTTCTAATAATTTATTATTTATTAATCGCTTAGGAGACTGCAAACGGGTTGAATCTGTCCCAACTAATAATCATATCCTATCCATCGGTTTGGGGATGTGTAAATGGGTGAACGATGTGTGCCTGGGAATACTGAAGATCCTGTTATAATAATTATTCATTTAAGTAATAAAATTTGGTATTATGGTGTTTTATTAATTAAATTTAGTTTTCAGAGTCGCCTGGGAATTTTTATATTAATCTTTATATTAATTTTATTTGTTGATTCTTGATATACTTATAGTACCTAATTGAATTATTGATATGTAGGTGTTGTGGTGCTGTAACATTATCATTTAAATCATTTTATATAAATTTTATAAAATAATTGAATGTATAATTATGTATTTTCTTTCTGGATCGGTAGGAAATTGATGATTAGGTTAGGTTTGGGTGGCGGTCCACTAGGACCAGGCATAGACACAAAAATGGTCCGTAGCCATACCACAATAATTATTTCCTCTAACTCATTGGAACCATTTTGAGCTGTTAACAAAGCGCTGGATACTCCTGACGTACATCCTACAGAGGTCCGTCAGGTCTTTGAAGAGGGATGCCCCTAGAAACTTTAGTCTGTTTCGTGCCAGACGAGGGCCGGTGCAAAGAAGATGAAATATTGTTTCTTCCTCCTCTTCGTCCTCGCAACTACGACAGTAGTCATGTGAGAAGACACAAAGTCCACTCGCATGCCTCCCTATGAGACAGTGCCCCGTAATCACTCCAACAACCACACTGATCTGACTTCGCTGAAATGAGATCAGCTGTTTGGATCTCGCCAAGTCCAACTTTGGCCAGCCCTGCCGAGTTATAACGCAAGAAGTGATACTTCACCATCTGTCATTCGTCAGCTTGCTAGCTTCTTCCTGAAGCAGCAGTTTGCATACCGCAAGAGCCATTTCAATATCCTTTCTGCTTTCTGAGAAGTGGTCCGTTGTACCACGTCGAGCCAGTTCATCGGCGTTTATATTCCCTGTACTTATGAAATGTCCTGGCACCCATAAAATGTGGATGTTGAACTGATCTGCCATCTCGTTAAGAGATGAGAGATAGTTCTGGACTACTTTCGACGTGAGGAGGTGTGATTGAAGCGCTTTAATGGCAGCCTGACTGTCCGTATAAATGAGAATATCATAAACCGATATTACATTATACCTCAACCAGTCTACGACTTCCTTTATGGCAGTTACTTCAGCTTGAAAAATGCTACAGTAGGCGGGGAGACGGAAGGAGAGGTTTAACAGAAGTTCCTCGCAGAACACTCCAGCCCCGACTTTCCCGTCCCGTTTTGAACCATCAGTGAAGAAGTTTATAACTCCTGGTTCCAAAACTGCACCCATCATCCAGTGCTCCCTCGATGGTATCCTAGTGCGGAACTTTGTGTCAAAAGATAGTGACGGGACAGTATAGTCGGTGGTCTTGGGATGATGATTAGTTTTAAGTCAAATTTTATGTTTAAATGGTTTAATGTTTATGTTAATTCTTGTTACAGTAAGTAATAATTATTTAATTGGATATAAAAGGACCATGAATAAGGAAATAAGTGTTGTTATTTTAAATTTTTCTTAAATATTTTATCAGGTAAATTAATGAAATGCGGATAAGGGTGACATTACAATATTAATAATAATTTTTTTTAAGCCCTGTTGTAAATTTAGGGAGTCCTGAGTATCCGGCCCAGGATTCCAGAGAAATGATCACCTGATAAAGTAGTTAGATTGTGCTGTCTTGTGCTAATGTATTTATTATATATTGTACTAGTAGTTTACTAACTATCGATCGCATTGGTGCCTGTAACCGGGTCGAGTCTTTCCATGTATACGGGTGTACAGTGTGGGCCCGGGAATCCGGGAGATCCTGCTATAATGCTTGGCCGTACACTCATAATCAATAAATCTCGTTTGTTCCGTGTGGAATCTGTTTTATATTAACTACTCAGATCGCTTAGAGAGAGCGTAAAACCGCTTTTAAATGTAAGCTCTACCAAGGCTACCTAGAGATGCAAGCTTCCTGCTTTCATACTTCCAGCGTATCGAGGTAGATGCAAATTAATAAATACTCAGTCCCTCTTTATTCGTAGAGACTCATTTAAGAAATTGATGTCGAAGCTTTTAGATTATTGGTAAATTTTGAAATATTTTAATGATATAATTTTATTACATTTTTTAATAATGTAACCAGTTCGTTATAACTAAATAAATAATTAAATAAGTTGGTGATAACTAAATAAATAAATAAATTTCAAAGATATTCAGGAATTTAAAAAGAAAGTTAAAAATTACAAGTAGTTTACCTACTACTGAAAAACGCGTGTTCATTTTCACAACATTACGAGCACTTTACCACATCTCTGCCGCAAATTAAGTTCAAGTATTTTAGTTTGACCCAATAGGACTTTTAAAATAATGAAAAAGGGTGAAGATGGGATCTTTCTTCAATTTTTAGGGTGTCCCGCATTAAACAATGTACACATTATATTTTGACGTAATAAATGGCACACAATCTATAGGAATTCAAAAGATATTTTCGTTAAAATCGATTTCAGTGTAAAATTAGAGAAGTTGGCTGAACTAATGAAGCTTTATTCAAAACTGCTTAAAATATTGCTTCAAAATTGTGTCTGCATATTAAAACTTAAGACAAAAAAGCAGAAGATTGTGAGACACGACCTTTAAATGTAGAACTACATACAGTCCTCGCCACAATTGTTTGTACCTCACATAAATTTCATATTGATCTAATTAAAAACTAAAAATTTTGTTGAAGAGTACTGTTTAATCCAAAAACTTTATTTGCCATTTTTCTTGTTATTTAATGTTAATTTATATAAAAAAATAAAAATTTATAAAACAAGTTCAGTTAATTAGATAAAAACGAAAATTAAAATGCCAAAATTGTTTGTACTCTCAAATTAGTTCTCAATATTATTTGTTCAATATGGAAAAAATCAAAATAAAATAGAAAATAGTAAATCAAACAAATTTAAGATTATTTTTTGCTAATTAAATAATGATATAGTCACTCATGTTTTGTATGCAGATAGTCAGTTTTTGTTTAGCCTCTATAACATCTGGCAAGTTTTTCAAAAATTTCTTGTTAACATCACCTAGAATCTCATCCCACTCGGTTTTCTTGGGACCCTGCAACAAATTTTTTGTCTTGTTAGATGGTGAATACCTTCCACTTGAACTTAAGCCTCCGCAAGTTGGAATCGAAACTCAACTCTGGCCGAGACAAATAATTTTATTCAAAATTTTTGTATAATTTCATGGTAATGACTTTTCTTATGTATGGGAGCATTATTGTGTTGAAGAGCAAATTAAGAACCGACTAGTTTATCATCAACCAGGAATGTTACTTCATCAAATAAACCGAAATAGAACATTCTCCTTGAATAGTTCAGTTTGTAAAGCAATGTAACCTTTTATTTGCTGCCCATGGAAAACTAAGCGAGGCAGTATCCACACTAATTGATGCTCGATGTTTATGTAATAATAAAAAGATTTCAAATATTATCAAATTAGGACAAAAGTGTACTAATTTGGACATAAAACAGTTCTCCGTAGATCAAAGGGCTTATCTTATGATGCCCTTCACGTTTCTTTCCCAGACGGTAGATCATATTCCGCTTGTCTGTATGCCCTATAAACTACAACTGTTCAAGGCCATAGTTCAATTTCGGTGTATTTCATGAAGTAACATTCCTGGTTGATTATAAACTAGTCGGTTCTTAATTTGCTCTTCAACACAATAATGCTCCCATACATAAGAAGCGTCATTGCCACGAAATTCTACAAAAATCTTGAATATAATTATTTGTCTTGGCCAGGGCAGGGTGCGATTTAAACTTGCGGAGGTTTAAATTAAAGTGTAAGATATTCATGATCTAAAAACACAAAAAATTTGTAGCAGGGTGCCCAGAAAACTGAGCGGGATAAGATTCTAAGTGATGTTAACAACCAATTTTTGAAAAACTTGCCAGATGTTATAGAGGCTAAACAAAAACTGACTATCTGCATACAAAACATGAGTGACTATATCATTATTTAATTAGCAAAAAATAATCTTAAATTTGTTTGATTTACTACTTTATTTTGATTTTTTCCATATTGAACAACTAATATTGAGAACAAATTTGAGGGTACAAACAATTTTGGTATTTTAATTTTCGTTTTTATCTAATTAACTGAACTTGTTTTATAAATTTTTATTTTTTTATATAAATTAACATTAAATAACAAGAAAAATGGCAAATAAAGTTTTTGGATTAAACAGTACTCTTCAACAAAATTTTTATTTTTTTAATTAGATCAATATGAAATTTATGTGAGGTACAAACAATTGTGGCGAGGACTGTACGCCTAGAGTTTAAAGCAAGAAGGCACATAGAATAGGATAGTTTGTTAGTATATGAATTAGGATAGTTTGATCGTTTCATTCAAACTAAATGGTGTTGGTCGACTAAAGGCCGTTCAACCCTTACCGAGTTACAAATAATAAAACAAGGCGCGGGCCAGCGACCTTAAATGAGAGAAATATTTTCTGCGATTTTCAAAAATAAAAATTGTTATAAAGAGATCGTCGAACCGCGTGAAACAGGTTTTGTCCCGTTAACGGCCGTTTATCCATTTTCGAAATATAAATAAAAATGTGAAGAAAACAAGAAAATCAGTTTAGAAATATAGCAATATTTTCCCAATTCCCAGTGAATAGCTAGAATAGGGCCACTGGTATTTTTTTGTTTAAAGAGCAGATTCAGTGAAGGAAGTAAATATTCAATTTCAAATTAAGAATTTCATTACGTTTATAAAAAAATTTGTTTCCCTCGGTTGACACCTAATGTTAGATTTATTTTCGGCTGTACACATTATTTGTGCGCTGATTGAATTTCAATGTTGTATACGCTTATTAGTATATATTATTAATAGGTTTCTTATATTATTCATTATTTTATGACCAAGCTCAGTCCGAGTTTACAACTAGAAAGCAAACCTAATTTTTGTTGGTTTATTCGATAATTATTTCGAAAAAATATGTATGCACTGAATGTACCAGTACAGATTATGAAGATAAGCTTCAATGAATTCTTTGATGGAATGGCCATAGAATTTAGACGAGGATAGATACATCCGGTATATTAAATGGAATGCTTATATAAACCGGAGCCATTACAAATACAGGGAGGAGTTTTTTTTTGAGTTCATGCCGAGTAGTCAATTTGGAGATATGAAGAATTAAGCTGCATTTCTTTATATAATATTTTTTTATTGTGTTTTTGATATCCAAATATTTTGTGTTAATTATTTAATAATAATAGATAGAAACATTAAATCTAAACTTTTTTTATAAAAATAAAGAATAAAAAAACTCAACTTAAAAAATAAATATTTTTGTGTAGGGAAATAAAAAAGAATTACCAAATGGTAATTACAAATTGATGAATTGTTAAGCGGTCGTGTATTTCCGATATTATTGTAAGAAACGAGAAATATCGGCTAAAATCATCTCTCGATTGTTTCAGTAAGCCATATTCGATTGGGATTTAAAACCACATGGGTTTTTTTCTGGATGTTCATTGATGGATGTTCCCGGAAGTACATGGTGGGTTGAAGTTTTATTGAATTAATGTATGGTGCATTCGGGTTTTGTTGAATCAGTAATTTAAAACTTTAATTTTTATTTATTGATTGACTGATTTTTGTCCTATTAAAAAAAATATAGATTAGGATAAAATATTTGATCTCGGGAAGGATCTGTTCGGTTTATTTTTCGCGAACTCACGCTGGAGTGGATTGCGGGCTGAGCTTGGCCGGACAGCGTACGAAATATCTGGCGCCCAACCTACTTACTATTGCATTTTGAACATAGATATCTACCAATAAATGAAATTGGCAATAGATTTTACGAGGTATGTAGTGTGTGCTTGTTTTAGTTCTTCCATATTTATGGTTACTGACTGTTTTGTTTTGTTTTATTTCTTTATTTTTTCATAGTATGGCCTTGGCGGAAATTGAGATGAAATGCGTTGATAAAATTTATAATTTTATTTATTTATTTAATTGTCAAGAATACAGGAATTTTTCGTAAGTTTAAATATAGTAGTTTGTTCAAACGATTTTCTTTGGGACAAGGTTGGTAAAGTTTTGGATTCCTGGATCAAATTGAATCTGAATTTAAATTTCGTTGAACAAATTGTGGGTTTGATTTTTAATTTGGATTATGAGTCAAATCATAGATTTTATGCAAATTGTTTTTTCAATTGGTACAAGTAGGAAAATATTCGTTTTGATTTATATTTGAGTTATTTAATATGATTTAGTTTGCCAACTTTAAGCTGTTAGTATTTTATGTGTTCTTGATTATTTTTAATTACTGTGCAGTGTGATTTAAACGGAATAAATTAGCAAGCAATTAATTAATTATCAATTTGATTTGATTTTAGAGGTATGTCTGGAATTTTTATATGGCTTCAGGTATTAGATGACTTAAATTCGAATTTTAGAATTTTAAAAAATTAAGTAATTGCATTAAATTTTTGTGTTGGAATTTAATTAATAATTAAGAATGGATTGGATGCATTCAAATTTGCAGATGAGAAACCGGGCGCAGCTTCATTGTTTACCTATTATTGTTCATTATTTTAATTATTTATTATAGGACTTTTAGAGCGGAGAAACCGGGCGCTGCTTTTATTTAATTATTATTCGTTATTTAATTGTTTATTTTATTTTATAATTTTTGTAGTCGAATATGTTCAGATTAATTTAAAATATTTTGCAGAGCTATTTAAGCAGAATAAAGTATTGAACAATTAATTATTTAAATTTGATTTTAGTGCTATTTCTGGAATTAGTTAATTCATTTCTGGAGTCAATAGCTAGTTAAGCTAATGAATTGGAAATTTAATTTTATAGGGTTTCAGATTTGGGTTTTTGATTTTAGAATTTTAGTTTAAAAAAAGACATTTAGTGTTTAAAATTCATAATTTAGGATTAAAATTTGTATGTGTCTTGAATTTCAGGTTATTTAGTTAGTGATTAATTTGCTGTCCTTCAATTTTGACGCTGAATTTAATTTATTTTAATTAAGGGTGTTAAGGGCTGATTTTACTATAAGTTAATTAGGTTTTGCGTTTAACTGAATTTAATGCAATTAAATTAATTTTTATTAAAATTAAATTGAATTAAATTTAGTGAAATTAATTTTTCGGTGTAATCGAATCATATATCATAATATTATTGTTGATGTTTGTATTGATATTGGTGTGGATGTTGGTTAGATATGTGTTAATGTCCATACTTATTGGTATTAATGTTAATGATAGTTTTGGTATCAGTATTCATATTTGTTAATTAAAATTGTTTTAATTTAGAAAACACCTGAGAAACTCGGCCAAGATGGCACTGGCTGAGGTGACAGCACAATGGCCTGATGGTAGTTGGTTTAATTATTGTCAAACTATTAATATTAATTAATTTGTGGTACATAGGGATTGATCTATAATTTATTTCAGAGAATTAAGTTTATACTTAATTAATTTTAGAATAGTTATTATAAAGAATTAACGCATATTTTAAATTTAGGAAATTCTTGAAGAACCTGAAACAACTTTACAGGAATTTGAGCAGTAGATGAACTTTAAATTGTATTGTTTTGTGCTAAATAATTAACTAAAAATATATTACTAACAAATTTACTAACTATCAACTACTTAGGTGTCTGGAACTGGGTTGATTCTTTGTTGCTAACATACCTTTTCTTTCCTTCGGTTTTGTTATGTGTAAAGAAGGTACGGAGGGCCCGGCATCATCCGGGAGTCTTGCTTAGCCTTGGTCGTACACCCTGATCAATCAAATTAAGCAATCAATCAAGTATGGCCTTGGCGGAATTTCATCGGATGACCAGAAAAGCACCAGTTAATTTAATTTGCTCCGAAAAAAATTATAATTATCAAATAATTAGTTGTATTAGTTTTCATTATACATTTTTTATTTTAATTATAAATAATTATTATAAATTTTTTTTTTGCTTTCCATTTTAATTTAATTATATTTTAATACCTAATTCTATTCTTAATTTTTTTTTCCGAATTACGTTAAGTTACTTTTTCATTTCTTAATAAATTTTATTTAATAAATTAAATTTTAAAAAATATATTTCTTTAACTTTCGCCTACTTTTTTTTATTCTTGGCACGCTACAATTTAACAAGCGATTGGAAACCATTTGCAAGGCCATGGGTACGGTGGAAAACATGTAAATTGGGTTCCGCATGAACTCACGTCAAGAGACGTCGACGCCGTTTTTTCACGTGCAAACGACTGCTCCAATTACAAAATCGGAAAGGCTTTTTGCATCAAATCGTAATGGGGGACGAAAAATGGATCCACAACGGCAAACCAAAGTGCAGAAAATCGTAGAATAAGCCCGGTCATGCATCAACTTCAACGGGCAAACCGAATTTTTATGGCAAGAAGCTAATGCTGTGCATTTGTTGGAATCACTTCGGAATGATTCACTACGAGCTACTCCAGCCTAAGGAAACTATCACTGGAGAAGTTATCAACAACAATTGATGCAATTAAGCCGAGCATTGATTCAAAGGCCCACAATATGCCAAAATACATGACAAAGTGGTCTTTCAGCACAACAGAGCCCGGCCACATGTGGCAAAAGAAGTCAAGGAAACTTTGGAGGTGCTTCAAAGGATGTTCTACTCCACCCGCCGTATTCACCAGACATTGTTTCTTCCGACTACCGCTTGTTCTAGTCGATGACTTATGGCCTGGTCGTTGGCCGAGCAGCACTTCACTGCTTACGAAGAAGCCAAAAATTAGGTCCATTCTTGGATTACCTCAAAAGATGAGAAATTTTTCGACGCGGAATCCGTATGCTGCCTGAAACATGGGAAAAAGTCGTAGCTAACGATGGGCAATCTTTGAATAAAATACATTGTACCAATTTCTCTGATAAAGCTCCGAAGTTATAAAAAATAACCTACGAAACTTATTATTTTGTACCCCCAATATTTTGATAAATCCGCTGTAAAATATACAGCAACTTTGGAAAATACACACTGTCGCTACTCAAGCCCTCTCAACTTATCTACAGTTACTATAGATATACAGGAGTAGCTCATAGTTACGTCCAAGAGATAGTCCTGACAACCGATTATGCTTGATCTGCCAGTGGACCGGTATTAAATTCAAGTGTAATGTGCACAGTTGCTAGTAGTTATATCATCCAATTTAGAGAACAGAGCACTTCAACCGGTGAGTTGGTGCCCGGTGCCCTGTGTGCAAAGGACTCTGCTTAATTAAGATGGTCTGCTCCAGTAAACTAATTATTGACCCTCACGGCCCGGTTCTTCCTAAGCAGATGAAAGCAAGCTGTGTATTATTATTATTATTATTATTATTATTGGGGGGGGCCATGCGGGCGATCAGCCACTTCGCACTGCGACCTAAAAGATCTATTGTGCTGGCCCCTGCTTAATTATCCGTCCAGTCAATATTCAGGTTCTTAATGAACCTGACAATACTGCCTCCCGGTACGTGATACATACTATCTGGGCTTATTGCTCTCCCTCCTAGATGTTTACTACAGCATGTAGTTCCGCTAGAAAAACGGTAGCATTGGAGCTCAAGGACCTCGAGAGGGTTGTCCCACTCCCGTATATTCCTACTCCTGTCCCGTATTCCGTTTGATTTTACTCTTATGAGTTGCTGGGAATTGCAAATCACCTGTAGGTCACCCAGCATTACTACAGGAAGGCTAAATAAAACTGGAGGGTGCCTGGTATCCAGAGTCCGCATATTTTGGGCTGATTAACCTATCAGCCATTCATCTTTCGGCATATGCTGTTCCACCTTAGATTAGGGTTTTTTGTCAAGGTTTTCTCCTTTAGCGCCGTACTTTAGCCTGTGCCAAATGGCCAAAAATGTGCCAAGTGGCCTTAGTTACCAGTGGTTGCCACGAGGAGGCAGTACGTACACTTGCGAATTGTGAACAGGTTACCCCTTACACAATTGTACCCATCACGCAGCTGCCTAATGACAAGACCAGAACAGCTCACGTGATGCGCACCCTACTGGAAGGTTACGGAGCTGGTAGATTAATCTACTCAACTTTGATCCCCCCTCCAATAGACGCCAAACCACCAGCAAGCTGTGTAAGGTAGCAGTAATTTGGTTTATTGTAGACCATAAGGTTCTAAAGAAAGTTTTGAAGCTTGGTAGGGCTCACTCCTGCTTACATGCGACAGTTTGGAAGTTGTCTCGTGGTAGTATTTCTAGGATTTCGCTGGTTCGGTTTGCCACATAAGTCTTCCATTTTCGTGGGTAATCTTACAACCAATCCAGCACAATGGTAGAATCAGACCAACAGAATAATTGCGTATCTGTAATATTGAATACTGACTTGATGTTTTTCATTAATCTGGATAACAGCAAGGCACAAAAGGTGTAACTTTCATCTTGGCTGCTATCAATGTGGTGACAATTTGACCGTTGTAAATGGTCCGAAGGTAAACTGACGCTGCGAATGAAATTTCACTAGCATCGCAAAATCCGTGCAATTGACGTTCTGCTTGATTCAAGAACAGCCATCGAGGTATCCTCAAAACAGATATTTCGGTAAGTTCATCTCGAATCTTCAGCCATTGGTCTCGAACTGTCTGTGGAAGATTGTCATCCCATACCAACTCCAATAACCACAACAGCGGGTCGGAGATTCGACTAGCTTCAGATAATATCGCTCTTCTGGTGGTTGGTAATTCATCTTCCATGGTGACGTGATACGTAAATGTATCGCTCATTGGCTGCCGTTGTAACCTGAATACCATGACTTCGTGTTGATCTTCGTATAATGGCTTTGACCTCGATGTATTGGTTTCACAGGTGTTAAGTTTGGAGAGGAGTTTAGGAGAATTGGAAGACCATTTACGGAGATTAAATCGGTGTTAGGTCATTACCTGGGAAATCTGCTGAGCCAATCTAATTGCTTCAGGATCGTCATTTGCTCCGGTTAGCAAATCATCAATGTATCTGTCCCTCAATATAGTTTGATAAGCGTTGAGATATCGCTAAGCATTGTCATCAGCAATTTTTTTTAAAACCCTAGTTGCCAAATATGGGGTCGAGGTCTTTTCCGCGTCTTTAGTGAAAACTATTTGGTGGATTCGGAATCTTATTAGAATATCGCCGATCAGGTTTTGCAGCGTCGGTCCAGTCACAAAATACAACCAGAAGAGACGAAGAGACATAACGCTGAAAGTTGGGTTATGTATTCTTTGGTTTACTGATTTTGATTTGAAATAATAATAATTGCGAATCCCTAACAGTATAGTTAGTGAAATTATTTGACAAGTTTTGTTTTATTTAACATTATAATATTCAAAAATAATTATACTTCAATGTCCAAAAAGAAGGTAAGATGAAAAAAATTTGGTCCACGCAATGTCTATTCTGGTTAATCTTTCTTCTGTGGTCCTCCAGTTAACAAATTGTCGTTCAAGAGAGACCCTTATGATGTTTTGGCGGAAGCGTCGAATAGCACGCGCAGCTTTGTGATGTTGGATGTCTTCTTCAGAACTGCATGGTGCTGCAGATTAACAAATTCAGACGGTTTTTTTGGTGGTTCCACCTCTACCAGGTGACCGAGATTGCAATATTCCTTCACGAATTCGACGTTTTGCTTGTGTAATGTTGGATTTCTATGAAGTTTCCTCTCGACAGCGTACAATAGTTTGACTGCAATATTTAATGACTCCTTTAACGGACATCTTTTGGTTTTGAACAGCAACTTTACCATGAAATGGTTATCTACTAATTTCTTGGTGGTGGTTTGAAACAGCTCTTCACAAATCTGGTCTTCAGGTAGCAATGGTGCGCTGTTAAACACCTCCTCACATTCCCAGAATTTTCTTAGGTCTTCTCTAGAGTACTGCTATCCACCATGGTATTGCATTGATTGTTTAAATCTTGTTTGTAGAATCTCTTAATTGATCTGGTTTAAGGATTTCGAATAACTTATCGGCACCAATAAGCAAATCGATTTTAGTTGTTGATTTTATACATGTGTCAGCTAATGGCCATGGTGGAGAGCCCTGGGGGGCTATTATGAAATTTTCGACGCGCGCTTTTTTTTCGACAACGTCGAAAATTAGCTATTATGAAATTATTCGACGCGCTTTTTTTGCGATCATATCGAAAATTTTCCTATTATGAAACTTTGTTTTCGACAAAGTCGAACAATATGCGAGTGCTCTTGAGGTGACGAATGCATACGCGTGTTCAATAATAAATCGTGAGATAAAAAAATTTCAGTTATTCAGTTCGTAACGTATATTTTAATTTTTATTTATTTTTTATTTTCCGCCTAATTAATAAATTAATATTAATTAATTTTTTTTTTTTAATTTTTTTTCGATATTGTCGAATAATTCATAATAGCTATTTTCGACCTTGTCGAGTTGGTCGACAACGTCGAAAATTTGCGATGTCGAAAATTTCATAATAGATCCCCTGGTATTTTACAAAACCGGATTCTTTAATTGGTTTAACTGTGGTAATGAAGGGCACAACATGGGCAGCAATTTCAACTATCCCACGTGTGGTTCCGTTCAGTTCAGTTTTTTGTTAGCGAGGCCTTGAATGGAAATTCTTCCATGTCTGCTGTTTAGATCCAACTTTTAGATGAGAGCTTCAGTTATAAACGAACTCTGTGATCCAGAGTCGAGTAAAACTCGACATGATTGATGCTGGCTGCCGTTCCCTTGAACACGTACTATAGCGGTATGTAACACTGATAGTTATGGATTGAATTTATGCATGATGAAATGAATGGTGGAGAGGTTACTGATGGCGGATAATTGTTTGCTAGGAAAATTTGAGAATGTCATGGATGATTAGCATTGTTTGGTTGGATTTCATTGGGCGAACAGTCGACATTGGTATCGAGGTACAGTAATGAATCGAATAACATTGATTTATTCAATATGTGTCTTGCTTAGGCAGCTGAAACAGCAGTTGTCGGTTTTCATAAAGCCGCATCTCTCCTCGATTGTCCATTCTTGAAATTGAGGGTATTGAAATAAAGGGTAGTAGTTATCTTTATAAACCGCACAAGATGCAACAACATTAGTGAAAGTTTTCAGTTGGGTACCAGTGTTTGGAGCTTTCACTTCGGTACTAGTTTTTCGAGTTTGCTCGTTTCATCAAAAACTCAATGTCTCCAGTTTCAGTAGCCCAGTTCCCTCTGCTCTCTTCGTCCAACTTTTGCAGCATAAGATACACTAGCCGACAGCCTTTAATCCACGGATCACTTCGTCCGCGGTATCGAATTTGAGTGGATGTTGAATTATGGATAATTTTTATCTCGATGAAACTTTTGATGAAGGATTGAACCGTATTCCGCTTTCTGTCATATCTGGTCTTCGGTTAATTTACCACTTAAATATAATTGACATCTGAGATTGGAAGATGCTTTAAAAAGTTTGCCGCTTCGCCACTTAGGTGCCCCTTGAATGAATTATTGATGCGAACAAATCAAAAAATGATTGCCATTCTTAATAACTGCCGAAAAATGAAACTATATTAATCTTAGGGAGCTTTACTACGACGTTGGAAAACCGTGTTTGGTCTCCTTGCGTGTTGATCATGCCCACAGATATATTCCTGACAGCTATGTTTGCTTTTCTAATCAGTTTATTTAAGTCGGCGACAGCATTGTAATATTTGTCCTTAAACTTGTCTTACTGACCTTCATCGTCTGGCTTGACTTCAGAGATAGCTTGCTCAATTTTATTGAAGTCTAACAACAATGTATCTGATCGTCGCAATCAAACTTTCAATTGTTCAATATTCAGTTGAGATCCCTCAATTTCATAATGGGCGGTGGCATATCGAACTATTTTGGTTAGCGATTCTTTGATATTGGAACGCCGTTTCAACAAAACATCTAACTGTGGCATTATTCACAACACTGTTCACTTTGGTATTCTGTGTAACGGTTGCACGTGGTTATTGGGTATCAGTAACGTTAACAACTATTTCACAATTTAATAATTGATATTATTGGAAAATAATTAATATAATTGAACGACAACAATGCGAACGTATAGTTGGGTTGAATATTGCACTAGTACGATTTATAGTACAACTAACCGGGTTCGATTTAGATTATCGGTTTTAAATAAAAATCCATTTACGTTTTTTCTCGTTGTATTATGGGTACTACGGTTTGTATGTCCTTAAATGTATGTGTATTAGCTTCCGTTAGCCAACGATAATTGCTACCAGAAAGTGTTGCAAGTCTCCTCGTGTCGATTAATATTTATTGCGCGACCCGGCTCGAAGGACGAATGTCTCAGTCGAGCACAATTGAGTGGACTGTAATTTGGCTTGGCTGCATAATAAACTGGCCAGCCAAGCCAAATTAGACTAAATTTTTTGTTGTTGATGTGAATCACTGTGTCTCTCAAAATGGAATGAACACAAACAAAAAAAGTAGTAAGTTGCATACTAACTACGAGTATGAAGTGTTGCTTAATTAGTATTTATAATCGCCTTTTAAACCTACTATAATTATTTGACATTAGTGATTCTATCAACAACAATCAACAACATTAACGTAATACAGTGGTGACACCAACAATAATATTGTAGTATACAAATAACTATTAAGGTAAGTAAACTATTCCCTAAATTAAAATTAAATAAAGATGTACAAAAATAAGTACAAATTATTAGATGTCAATTCAGATTATTAATTTTTAATTCATTATTCTCTTTTCAGGTTTAAGCTGAAAGCACATCCAAATCTTCATTTATAAATAATAATAAAAAAGTTTTAAATACAAATGTAATTGTGAATTAATTGTATTTAATTTGCAGAATGATTTCAAAGAGAAGTTAACTGGGAAATAAAATCAAGGAGTAAAAAAAATTCTCAAAAAAAATTGGTTTCTGCAATATCCTTGTTTTTTCCAATTTTGACTATCACTCTAGCGCAGCTGAACTCAACAAAACAAACTTTGTTTAAATAAAACAAAAAAAAAATGATTCTTTTAAATTAAAATTAAAAAAGGAGCTTGAGAAATGGGATTTGTCCATCGATGGTAATAAAAGTGATTTACAAGTTCGAATACGTGAATACATGGAGAACGAAGGGTTAGACGCGGAACATCATGATTTTGGAAAGGAAATAACCGATGCAAGAAGCGTAGAGAAGACAGAAGCTGAAATACAAGGATTGGTCGAAATAACACAAGCAACTTCTGGAAGTTTCGATTTATCGCAGTTAATGGTTGCTATGAACCAAATGATGGAACAACCAAACAAGCGACAAATGGAGAAAATTGAGCAGTCAAACCAAATGATGGCACAGAAAAACAAGCGCCAGTTGGAGAAAATAAAGCCAGATATGAAACACCAGTTGAAACTACAAATGGATAAAATTGAACAATCAATCCAAATTATGGAGCGTCAGATGCGGGAGATTGCAGATAGTCAAAAGAGAATGGACGAGAAATTTCTCGAATTATCTACTTCGTTACATGACGAAGTAGGCAAATTGCAGGCGGAACTACAGTCAGAAAAAATATTGTTACGAACTGGGCTTCTGAGTTCATCCGGATTTTTGCAATTAAAAACACTGTGTACTTTTATGTCACTTGACTTCAATTTATTTCACTTTACTTTTAAACACTTTAATAATGGCTTTTACTTTACTGACTTAAATCTGTCCGCTTGCCACTGGTGGGGCTATGACCACAGATTTATTTCACTTGTTACACGATTTAAAGTAAACCAAAAACTGTCTCCTGTTTGCCATCGGTCGTGTTTATATACCAGTTTGGTACAGCTCCCAAAATATACCTTATTGCGTGTTATAAATCATCTTCATTCTGTGTATTCCGTTTATGACCCATAATCACATCTGGAAATATCGTTTATGGCTGGTCATAATCATCATCATTCATTATTGTCGACGGCCCGTGTTCATTTATTTGTGTTACTGTTCATTTTATTCTTCAATCACTAAACTACGCCTCCCTTTGTACGCTATATCTCGGACGTTCTTGTTTTTACTAGATCATTATGCATTTGTGCGTTGTGTACAAACATGTTCCGATGTCCTCAATAAATAATTGTAATAAAAACCTGGGCTACGACGAGCATCGAATCATCGACCTTTATGTTCGTACTACGCACCTAGCTTCTGAGCTATCACTATTCATAACGTCAACTTGTTGTACGATGACCATAATCGTCACAATATAAAGGGCTGAAACCTCATGGGGTGATCAGAACTTCGGTCTTGATTAATTTAACTCACAAAGCAATCACGAAATGAACCTCTTAGGTCAATCCTTAACTTAACCACCAACCCAACCCTCAACTCAATCACTAAATTAACCCCAAATCAATTTTCAAATCAACCCTTAACCTAACTCCAAATTAATCCTTAAATAATTTCCCAACCGAACAACTCACTTAACCCCAATGTAAGCTAATTAAATCCTAGCTCAATTTCAACTCAACTATCATATCACTATATCATCATAATATCACACAGTCATACCATCATATATACCATCTTTCCACGATACCATCGTACCACCTTACCTGCAAACCATTAAACCTTTGTAACATTTTACAATCATACCATCATACCATCATTTCAGCATACGTTCATAACATCATACCATCATTATCATACCTTCACCATAATACCATCACATCATTAATGTGATGAGGATAAATCAGAGACACGTCTTTTGCTATTGACGGCTAATACAAAACCTACTTTATTACAGTTCAGTTCATACATTCTTATTCTAATGTTGTGTTTACATGTTATTGTTATAATACTATATGGGACGTTTACATGTGTTTTAATATTGTTATGTTATTACGTGGATTATGTTGTTACATCTTCCGTTTTTTTTTTTTTTTTTTTATATAAACTTATTTATACTTATTTTATATTAAATATACTTAAATACTAAGGTTATTAGTAAATTCATAATAAACATAATAATGTAATAACCATTATTAAATTAACTGTTAATTTTTTGAACCTCTACATTAAATTTGAGGTGTAACTTGTTCGTCTTGTTGACGGTTCGTTTTACAGATTTAAACGCTTTATTGGTTTGATTATACGACCGTATCTCGACTGTCTGAGATTTGGATCAAGGCTACAATTTTCTTCACTTGCAAATTACTTGACTGATTCATCTGAATCTCGCCTTCACTCACTTCTTCATTTATTTTTTCTCCATTGATGTTTGATCTTGGCGTGTCGTCGTAATAAAGTGATTTTTCTTGTATTGGTATTTTCGCCTTTGTCTTTTGAATGTTGTGATTTAACTTTGCTAAAATCTATATATCCTGAATAGCTATCTACTATGACAATATATGTCTTTGAATTGTATGAGAATAAATCTGTACCGACTATTTGAAAAGGTAGTTCTGGTATTGTTTTTGTTGTTATTGGTTCTTTAGTTTTGTTCCTCTGTGTTTGTTCGCAGACTGCACATCTTTCTATATAATCAATAACGTCTTTATCCAGGTGTTTCCAGTAAAAACTTTGTCTTATCAGTCTGATTGTTGATTGTTGTCCAAGATGACCAGCATGCTCTTGAGTAATGATTTTTTGAATTTGACCTTTGGGAATTACTATCTTTTGCCCTTTGAATATGATTTCGTTGTATATTGATAGTTCCTCTTTGAAATTTGAGAAATGTTTGATCTCGTTTGGGATTACTCTTTCATCCTTCGGCCATCAATCCATTATATATGTATGATTTTAGTGTTGTATAGTATGATTCTTTGTCGTAGTCTTGAATCATTAATTCCGCTGCATTTGTTGACATTGGTACTAGTAGGTGTATTTCGATTTGATCATCCTCAACCCAAATTCTTTGTAATCTCGGTGGTGCCGATCCTATTGGTTTTTTACATATTGTTTCCAGGGGTTTATGGTCTGTTTCCACTTCCAACAGTAGATAAGCTATGCGGGAACTGACACAAAATTACATGTATTTTCTTATGAAGGTCTAAATTTGCTTTTTTTGGCATCTTTTCATATAAATGTAGAGCAATTGAGAATTTGGTTTGTACAAAACAGTACCACTTGGTGAGCAATAAACTCGCAGGAAATTTTGATGTAATATATGCTCCTCGTTCCTGATGTGGCTGCTCACAATATTTTCTTTTCTCGGGTGAGTTCTCCAGTTTCAAATACAAATTTAATTTATTTAATTTACGATTTTATTTGGTTATGTTATTTCACAAAGGTCAAGAACGTACTACTTGCTTCCAGAAAAATAATTTATACAAAACAATTATTTATGGAAAATTCCTAATTATATAAAGAGTCATCTGTTAATAGATATTATAAACTTAATTGAGCAACATACAATTTTAGTACAAATTTTCTTGGAAATGTAACATCATACCTAATAATATTTTACGGCTTGTATTAAAATTGTAAATGTCAAAACAAAGTAAACAAATTAATTTGCAATTTGGTGGTGGTAAGTTTAAACGACTAGATACAATACAAATTTAAACTAAATACAATTTTTCATTTCCAGCTAACAAATGATAAGAAAAAACAAAGGAGCATCTGATTGACAAATTATTTCAGATAAGTATAAATAATAATTAAATTGTGATCAAACGATTCTTTGTGTTCTCTTCTCTTTTTAAGGTTATGATCCTGGATGTCAAAGTTACATTGAAAAAATATAATTACAGTGAACAACTTATATGGAAAAAACTTATGGAATACAATATGAGTTAGTATAAATGATTTTAACTATTTTCTATAAGTTAATAATTAGAATACTAAATTATGTTTCAGCGGCTGTTACTGGATGAGGCGTTGATCAAATCCGCTGAGAAAACTATGTATATGTATGCATGTTATTTATTTCCAGGTTTATTTTTCAGGTTGGATTGAATAATGTGAATTAATTGTTGGTGTTTGCTGCTTGCCCAATTTTGGGTTCAAGGTTTGTAGAGCCCAAACATCCCGCCGGCCATGAATCACCCGATTCATTAACTGGAAGAATGGAAATTTTTGTGATTGGTCGACGAATGTTTCCATTTAGTGTTTTTACAGTGACAACTCGTACTCTTCCATCAGCTCCTACGTGCGTCTCAACTATACGACCTAGTTGCCATTGCCCAGGTGGTAAATTATTATTTTGGATCAAGACGATATCATTAAGCTTTATATCAGGCTTCCCGGTTTTCCATTTAGATTTTTGTTGCAGAGTGGACAGGAATTCCACATGCCATCGTTTCCAAAAGTGGGTTACTATTCGCCGGACGATATCCCATCTATTATTAGCTGTAAGCCTTTCCTCTGGTACTACATCAGGAACTTGATTCATTGTTCGGTGTATCAAAAAGTGCGCAGGAGTGAGCAGATCTAGATCGTCGGAACTTGTAATTGATATAGGTCGTGAATTTAATATTGACTCTATTTGACAGCTTAACGTTGTAAACTCTTCCAGCGTCAATATGTGCTCTCCTACTGTTCGTTTTAGCAAGGTTTTGGTTGAACGAACGGCCGCTTCCCACATGCCGCCCATGTGTGGTGCCCCGGGAGGATTAAATTTCCACGTAATCTGGCTATCTAAAAGAGATTTAAAAATGTTCTCGTTATTTTTAGTTAGAAACATCTGTAAATCTTTGAGATAATTAGCGGTGCCGACGAAGTTAGTCCCATTATCACACAGGATAGTATTGCACAGGCCACGACGACTGACGAATCTCTTTAAGGCCCCCAAAAAACTTTGCGTGCTCAGCTCCATACAACATTCTAGGTGAACAGCTTTAGTTGCCAAGCAGACAATAATACATAAATATGCCTTAAATGGTGTCGCACCTCTTCTTCTGAATGGATGCACTCGGAAAGGTCCGGCAAAATCCAGGCCAACGCAGGCAAATGGATATGTCATTCGAACTCTCTCGATGGGTAGCTCTCCCATAAGCTGTTCTTGCATTTTTGGTCTATATCGTATACACCTGATGCAATTACGAAATATGCGACGCATCAAGTCTCTCCCTCGTATTATCCAAAATTTTTCTCTTATGAGCTGTAGCAATAGTCCCGGTCCTGGATGACAATTTGTCTGGTGGTAATGGTAGACGATTCTTAGAGTTAAATCCGCCCTTGCATGAAGAATAATCGGATGTTTTCTGTTGTAATGTGCCAACGATTTCTGCAATCTGCCGCCGACCCTCATTACCTCGTATTCGTCTAAAAACGGAGACAGCTCCAACAATGGACCCTTTTTTGATAATGATGCCTTCCTCATCAATCGTTCGTAATCTTCTTTGAAGTATATTTTCTGCGTTTCTCGGCACAACCACAGTTCGGCTTCGTTGACTTCTTCGACAGACAAATGTTTATGTTTAGGTTTGTTCTCAGGCCGAGTAAATACCCTTCGTAAATAAGACACGGTATGAAGTAACTTGCGATATTTTGACGTTGTGGAAACCAGTCGCTGAAGAAAATCATTTGACTCCGTGCTCGAAACATGTGAAATAGCTTTTGACTTTCTTTCGTAAAGATGTTCGGTTACAGCGATGCCCTTCTGTTGCGGCCATTGTTCAATTGGTTTATGCAGAAAATCTGGCCCTTTCCACCATAAAGAAAAGTCCAGCAACTCGGCAACAGATAACCCTCTCGTTGCACAATCGGCAGGATTGTGTTTAGTTGGAACGTGCCTCCATACATCTCTGCTGTAGTTATCCAAAATAACCGAAACTCGGTTGGCAACGAATGTTTTCCATCTACCTGGATGGCTTGAAAGCCAATCGAGAACAATGTTTGAATCGGTCCACAAACAAATCTCCCTCGGGCATAATCCAATTTGGTCCAAAATTGCTTTCATGTGATTTGTGAGTAGCTGTGCTCCAAGAAGCTCTAATTGCGGCAAACTTCTCTGCTTCAGTGGAGCAACTCGTGATTTGCCACCAACAAGTTTAACTGAATACTCCCCATTTCTAATTGATTGTACGTATATAACTGAGGCGTAAGCTTTCTCACTCGCATCACAAAAACCATGAACCACAAGGTCCTCAGTTATTTCCAGCCATCTCGGGATTCTTATTGCTGCTGCATTAACTATATCTGCTCTGATTTCCTGCCAATTCCTCGCCACATCAACTGGAAGCTCGTCATCCCAGTCAAGTTTGCAGAGCCATAAACTTTGTAGTAACATCTTCGGCCTTATTAGCAGCGGTGACAACCAACCATGCGGGTCGAAAATTTGACTAACTTCTGATAAAAAAGTTCTCTTTGTGTGTTTTTCGGTGACCGGCATATCTACGGAGAACATAAACGCATCATCTTCTGGATTCCAACGAATACCCAGAACTCGCACAGCATCTGGATGTTCGGACAGAGTCTTAGTTGATGTATCTGGTTCGCTGTTCAGTAGTTTCCGTAGTGCTGCATCATTTGTTGTGAACTTCCGCAAGTTGAATCCCCCACTACTTAATACCTCCACCACATCTCTCTTGAGTTTTAACAGCTTGCTCGCAGACTCGGCGCCTATCATAAGATCGTCTACGTAAATGTTTTGTCTTACGACCTTTGCTGCTTCCGGCTTGGTAACCTCAAATTGCTTAGCTAACTGATTTATGGTGTATGTAGTTACGAATGATGCGGATGTCGTGCCATACGTGACAGTTTTTAATTTGTAGGCAGCAATGTCTTCTTTGGGTGATTTTCGCCACAGTATCAACTGGTATTTCTGATCCTGGTCGTGTACAAGAACCTGCCGGAACATCTTCTCGATATCTCCGGTCAAAACGTATTGAAAAACTCTGAATTTCAGAATTATCTCGTGTAAACTCGGCTGCACTGTTGGCCCCTTCATCAAAACTTGATTAAGCGATTTTTTGCCACCACACTTAGCTGATGCATTGTAAACGACTCGCAGCTTTGTGGTTGAACTCGTTTGTTTCAGGACACCATGATGAGGCATGAAATACGCATCACGATCAATTGCTCCGCTTACTTTGCTCATGTGGCCCAATGATTCATATTCGTCCAAGAAATCGATATAAAGACGGCGTAGGTTTGGGTCTCGTTCAAATCGCCTTTCCATGCTCTCCAGACAGCGTAAAGCCAAATTGAATGTGCTTGATAACTCGTTGGTGCTTTCTTTGAATGGAAGCCTAGTGACGAATCTCCCCTCCGGCGTTCGAGTTGTAGTTTTTTCGTAATATCGAACACAATTTTGTTCTTCACGAGTCATATAATTCTCCGATGCGCCAGTGACTTCCTCTATCTCCCAGAACCTTTTTAAGGCTACGTCAATATCTATTGTCGTTGTGTATGTTGAGACCGCTTCACTCGACCCTATTAGCGCGCCTCCTCCAATGACCCATCCAAATTTGGTTTTTTGAGCTACGAGATGACCATCAGGAGACCTCATTTGGCCATCCTCGAGAATATGGAAAAACACATCAACTCCTAAAAGTAGTTCGATGTTACTTGAGTCATTAAAATGCGGATCTGCCAATGGAATATCTTCTAACCATTGTCGATCCCCACGCTTCATAGTTAAATCTGGCAAACTTGATGAAATTATTGGCAATATCAAAGCCTCTATTGTAAGTTTATCGATTTGTGGATATATGCCATGACGAGGTCTGATACATACGGTGACTACTCCCTTCGAACTTCCTGCACTGATAGCACCTATTCCGTTTATTACTACGCGACTATTTCTTCTTTTGAGCCCTAACCTTTGTACACAGTCATTCGTTATAAATGAGGTCTGTGAGCATGAGTCCAACATCGTTCTGATTTCCCGTTCTACCCCATCTACATCCGTGACTCGAACTATGGCTGTTGGTAAGATTCGTGTACTACCATGATCGAATAATGCTGCACTACTGTTGACCCTTGATTGGCTTAATGCAGACGTTACTGTTATATCTTTGTTCTCAGCTTGTTTCGTCGTTTTACTCTCGTTTTCGTGAATCGCTGTATGATGACGGCGATGACAATTTTGACACCTAATCTTTGATCTGCATTCGCTTACTCGATGCCCGATGCTTAAACAGTTGAAGCAGCGGTTAGTTTTGCTGATGTAGTGCCGTTTTTCTTCGATGGGCATCTCTTTGAAATTAGGGCACTCCGACAACCGATGACATCCAATTTTGCAAAGCGGACATGAACTAAACTCAGACGTCGACAAAAAGCTTTTGGTTTTAGTGGTTACTTCTTGATTTCTTTTGGAAGGGCCAGACGATGATGAAAATGTTCTCGTTGACTCAAAGGTATCTGCCCGTTTATCAAGAAACTTGAGGAATTCATCAATGGTTGGGATATCAACATCAGCGGATTCCTTTGCCCATAAAGCCTTCGTGCTGTCATCCAATCTCTCCAGAAGAAGATAAATCAGCCATGGATGTCTGGATTCACTTTCATTACCAAGTGCATGTAATCCTCGCACCACTGTATCTGCGATGTCATGAGTCTTCCGGATGTTATTGGCGTTTGCACTAGAAATATTTGAAATATTCAGAAAATCACGAATAAATGAATTGATTATATATTTTTTGCGATCATATCTTTCACTCAGTCTTTGGATCGCTTCAATATAATTTGCATCTGTGATTTTTAGATGCCGAACGCGATCAAGTGCCTCGCCGCGAAGATAACGCACTAACAATTGAAATTTTTGCGATGGCGTATAAGCTTCATTATTATGCACTCCCGAATTAAACAAGTCTATAAAACTAGTCCATTCCGTGTAGTCACCAGAAAATACTGGAATTTCGATTTTACAGTACTTCACTACATTCGACACGTTTTGTGACATACTTTGATTAGAGGTATCATTAAAATTGGCACTTTCTATCCCAAATTGCCTTTTTCTGAGCCACGTGTTTAGCTTCGAGACTGCTGGGTAGTACGTGTTTTCGAAATCATCAATTTGCGATTCCTTCTCTGGATATCCCAAAAGTTTATCCTCAATTGAATGAAAACGATCGAGTAATTTATGGGCATATGACAAACGTTCTTCAATATCGTCTATCGTTTCTTCAGATCTATCGGGTAATGCATTTGCAAAATTCAAAATCTTTGTCATACTGCCTTTACACGCACTTCTTTGTTTCACTAACGAGTCCATCATAACGAATTTCAACAAAACTTTGTAACGATTTCTCACAAGCTATGTTTATTCGAGAATGATCTAACCCACGCTACAGAAAGTCACACCCAGTTTACACAAACACTCGCGAACAAATTTCGTTTTTACCAATGACGCCTCTTAAACTAACACTGCTAAAGTTAATGACACAATTTATACATCACAAATTTTAATCGCCACACGTGTTGTCGTTTGTATTCGCCTTAGAAAGAACTACCTATCCGGCTCGAAGGACCAATGTACAAGACAGTACCACTTGGTGAGCAATAAACTCGCAGGAAATTTTGATGTAATATATGCTCCTCGTTCCTGATGTGGCTGCTCACAATATTTTCTTTTCTCGGGTGAGTTCTCCAGTTTCAAATACAAATTTAATTTATTTAATTTACGATTTTATTTGGTTATGTTATTTCACAAAGGTCAAGAACGTACTACTTGCTTCCAGAAAAATAATTTATACAAAACAATTATTTATGGAAAATTCCTAATTATATAAAGAGTCATCTGTTAATAGATATTATAAACTTAATTGAGCAACATACAATTTTAGTACAAATTTTCTTGGAAATGTAACATCATACCTAATAATATTTTACGGCTTGTATTAAAATTGTAAATGTCAAAACAAAGTAAACAAATTAATTTGCAATTTGGTGGTGGTAAGTTTAAACGACTAGATACAATACAAATTTAAACTAAATACAATTTTTCATTTCCAGCTAACAAATGATAAGAAAAAACAAAGGAGCATCTGATTGACAAATTATTTCAGATAAGTATAAATAATAATTAAATTGTGATCAAACGATTCTTTGTGTTCTCTTCTCTTTTTAAGGTTATGATCCTGGATGTCAAAGTTACATTGAAAAAATATAATTACAGTGAACAACTTATATGGAAAACACTTATGGAATACAATATGAGTTAGTATAAATGATTTTAACTATTTTCTATAAGTTAATAATTAGAATACTAAATTATGTTTCAGCGGCTGTTACTGGATGAGGCGTTGATCAAATCCGCTGAGAAAACTATGTATATGTATGCATGTTATTTATTTCCAGGTTTATTTTTCAGGTTGGATTGAATAATGTGAATTAATTGTTGGTGTTTGCTGCTTGCCCAATTTTGGGTTCAAGGTTTGTAGATCCCAAACATGGTTCTAAATAAAAAAAATTATTTTGTTGTTGTTGTTTTATTAAATAAAAAACATAAATCGCTAATTATCTCCGAAATTAGAGGTCCTAATGAAATTTTGACCAAAATTTACGTACAAAGTACGTCCGGAAGCTGATAGAAGAACACGATGAGATATTTTTTTTTTATATTTGTAATCGAATTCTTGCACCTCATTATTTACTTTAAGTTAAATCAATGTTTATGTAGGTATTTTATATTTATTATTGTTATTGATTTATTAATTTGTAAGGCAAGGTCATTAAATAAATAATCATTGCTCGATTTATCAGTCAAAAGATGTAGTAGATAAATACGATTCCGAAAACAAGTTTTCAAGATTGTTTAATTATTTTACATTCTCTTGATATTTATGTGAGTAACCCGTGGCGTACTGCAGCTATCGGGGGGGTCACAGGTGGTGGATAGTGGACGACCTATCGATAGGTAGGTTAGCGGTGAATTAAATAAGCCGCCCCCAACCGCAGTCCAGCTGGGGGGAGAGTCTCAGGGAACTGGGGAGTGGTTAACCTCAGTTCATTAAATTCTGAGTGCCTATGATGCCCAGCATGGAAAGGCGAACAGATGGCGCCAGAAAACCATCGACCAATAACCACGGCGGACTGGGCGTCACGTCCTCTCGGCACCTCCGGAGTCTCCGCGGGTGATGAGTGGGGGACCCTATAAACGGGTAACCCGGTGAATGGAATGGATCCCATTGGATTGGGCTCTCCATGTGATTAGGTGAATGGGGGAGAGAATGGGCGGAGGGAAGGGGGTGCAGGGAGGCCGGGGTGCTAGCGAGCCGAATGGGCTGGATTAAGGCGTTAAGCGACCCGTGCTGATGGTCAACTAGGCTGGGGGCCCATTTAACAAAGCCCAGTCGCTAACGGAGCCCTCTGGATACCTGGCGACCTCCAGTTGTAATTAGCCTTACCTGCGTATACGGATCTCTGTGCAGGCGGACCTTTATTTCTCCGATACTCGTGGGAATCCAATGGATAGATCAAAAACCAAAACAAAGGGCACCGGCTCTCCTCAAAAGCCGGTATCAGCGGAGGGAGGTACCTCGAACCAGACGGGTGGGGCCTCTAAGGTTGCAAAGGTGGTTGACTCTAGGGCACAAGTCCCGGGAGTTAGCGGTACCAACGCAGCACAGGGGAGTGGGACGAGAGACATTCCTCCGGCGAAAAGGCGATACAGGAATCGCCGCTCGGCGCTCCGAATTCTCGAGAAGTGGGCTGCGACCCCCGAGGGGCAGCTTACGGAAGAGCAAAGAAGATCAGTAGCTTGGGCAAGGAGCACTGTGGGCTGCGGAAGCTCGGAAAGGGACCATATGTCGAAAAGACAGCGGTCCCAGGACGAGGTGGAAGTAGTCAACAGCAAGCGGGCCAAGTTGGTGACTGAAAAGAAGCCGAGCTCCAACTCAGGGACAAAGCTGTTCAGCGAGGTCCTGAGGGAGCATGTGTTGATGCTAGCCGTCATTGACGAAAGTCAAGAAGATGGGAGCATTACGGCGGAAAAATGGAGGTTGGTGTATAATGCACTCAACCTCGTCTTTTTAAAGGTCCTGGGTGAAAATCCGGGACCACCCCCACCCTGCAGAGATGCGGGATGATATCAAGGGCGTGTAAAGATGACTGCATGCTCGGACTCTAGATCTGTGGATCTGTACAAAAAGGCTATAGCCAAAGTAGGGGAGGTGTGGCCAGGCGCAAAGCTTGCGGCAGTTAGCCGGGAGGAAATTCCCAGCAGGCCGAGGGCACGTGTATGGCTGCCATCCGAACCGGCTAGCCCGGACGGGGCTTTGAAAATCATTCAGGCCAGTAACCCGAATCTTCCGACCGGAAATTGGAAGATCGTCAAGCAGGAGGAGGCCAAGGGGGGCTCGAAATTATCAATCATGGTGATAAATAAGGAGTCCCTTGCCCTCCTTCACAAAACGAAGGGAGTAATTGACTTCGGTTTCGGGTCAATTACTCTCAACGTTTATAAGAAGGATGGGGCGGAAGCGCGTACGGGAGGCCAACCGGAGGACGGTGGCAACCCGCCCAGGCCTGAAGGGGGTACCAGCAGCATGGGGGAAGAAGCTGAGGGTAGGGGGGAGAGTGAATCCGGCGACCTCGGTAGGGCAAGGACTCTCTCGAAGGATGAGGAGGTGCACATAAGCGAAGGAGCTGGTGTACCGATGGAGGAGGATGTCGACAGCCCGGCCAGACGGGGGGGCACTGACAAGTCCTCTATAGAGGGTATGAGGGGTGGCGAGACGGGCGTATCCGGCGCATCCCAAATTACCGGGAATTAATATTCCTGCGGTAGCAGGAATTTATCATAGAGGTAGGTAGAGGTGAAATGGTTATGATTAAGATAACTCAAATTAACCTTCACCATTCTAAGGCTGCTTCGGCAGCTCTACTCCTCAGGCTGACTAGTTCGGGTGAGGATGTGATACTAATCCAAGAACCTTGGATTAACAACAACAGGATCTGTGGCCTCAGAACCAAGGGGTATAAAATTATATCTTCTAGTAAGTCTGGGAAGATCAGATCTTGTATTCTTGGGAAAAATAATATTAATCTTTTCCTTCTCTCTCAATACAGCAATGATGACACTACTGCAGTTAGCCTGGAAGTAGGCACTTGTAGATTCTGGCTAGTTTCAGCCTACATGGACCGGGAGAAGGAGGTTCCTCCGGATAACCTGGAGGAGCTGATCCGTAAAGCGGAACAATCAAAGGTAGGTGTGGTACTGGGAGTGGATGCTAATGCGCATCACACTATCTGGAGAAGCACAGACAGTAATGAAAGAGGTGAGTCGCTTTTTGATTATTTGATGAGTACTAACCTTTCAGTGTGTAATATTGGGCGGGAACCCACATTTATTACTAGTAACAGGCAGGAGGTTCTAGACGTGACCCTTGCCTCAAATAATATTCTTCATATGGTTAAAAATTGGAGGGTGGATAAGGAACACTCCTTTTCTGATCATCGATATTTAACCTATAGCCTCGATATTCACCCTGCTACCCGGGAAGCCTTCAGGAACCCTAGAAGGAACAACTGGAGCAAATATGGGGAATTATTGGAGGAAATGTTACCGACGAGGGCTATGGAGCCCCCGACGACCGTTGGGGAGCTGGACGACATGGTGGCTAGCGTTACTAGCGCATGCAACCGATCCTTTCGCGCTGCCTGCCCACTGGCTAAGCCTAGGGGTAGGCAAAAACCGGTATGGTGGTCCAGGGAACTGGGAACCTATCGAAAGGCTTGTAAGATAGCCTTTAATAGATCCAAAAATACAAGGGAGGCTCAGGATTGGGACTCCTATAAGGAGAAACTCGGAACTTATAAGAAAGAATTAAGAAAGGCACAAAGGAGGTCTTGGAGAATCTTCTGTGATAATATGGAAGAGGTATCCGAAACCTCCCGCCTTAGGAAGATTCTTTCCAAAAGTACATCTAGTCCTAGTTTTTTTTGTTAAAACCGGACGGATCTTGGACAGCTTCTAGTGGAGAATCTCTGGAGCTTCTCTTCGAGACACACTTCCCAGGGAGCTTTGAAGACCTGTTGGTGCGTAGCAATCATCAGGAATCACTATCAGTAACCACAGAGGATATCGTAACCAGAAAACGGATCCTATGGGCACTGAGGGGTTTTAAACCATTTAAATCGGCTGGTCCGGATCAAATTATACCAGCGGAACTTCAAAACAACTCAATAATTATTCTTCCTTATCTGGAAGCTATATTCAAAGGGTGTTTGAAGCTGGGCTATATTCCTAGGTACTGGACGGAGGTCAATGTGGTGTTCATACCGAAAGCGGGGAAAAGCTCACATGTCTATCCTAAGGACCTAAGACCAATAACTCTATCATCCTTTCTTTTGAAAACCTTGGAAAGGCTGCTGGATGTATACATCAGAGATAAAATAGGTGCCAGGAAGTGGGCATCGTCTCAGCATGCGTACACAAAGGGTAGATCTGTGGACACGGCTCTGCACGCCTTGGTGTCTACGATTGAGAAATCGATTAATTCGAAGGAATTCTGTTTGGTGGCCTTCCTGGATATAGAAGGCGCCTTTAATAATGTGAAAGCGGAGGCAATCAAGGAGGGATTGTCATTTTTGGAGGTGGACGTTCCTCTGATAGGGTTAATCAATTATATGCTGGGAAGCAGGATTGTTAGCTCGAAGTTGGGGGACTCCACCTTCAAGAGGCGAGTAACTAGGGGAACTCCGCAGGGGGGGGGGGGGGGTTCTGTCCCCTCTTCTCTGGAACATAGTGGTAAACGGGTTACTACTTGAATTGGAGAGAGAGGGTATTGGAGTTATCGCGTACGCAGATGACGTAGCTTTAGCTGTTACCGGGAAATTCCTGGGCACGATTGTAGACGTAATGCAGAATGCGCTTACCATCGTTACGAAATGGGCTGGCAAATGTGGACTTGGTATTAACCCGTCCAAGACAGAGCTGGTACTCTTTACTAAGAAATACAAAATCCCGGTAGTTGTCCCTCCTACCTTAAATGGCACGAGACTTGCTTTTACTGACAGAGCTAGATATCTGGGCATTATCTTGGACAGTAAGCTTAGTTGGAAGCCCAACATGTTGGAGAGAATAAACAAAGCTACTATTGCTTTGTACTCCTGTAGGAACGCCATTGGACATAGATGGGGTCTGAAGCCGGAGCTGGTACACTGGCTCTACACCGCCGTAGTGAGACCTGTACTCATGTACGGGGTGGGTGTTTGGTGGCCAGCTCTGGACAAGGTAACTTACAAAAGTAAGATTGAGAGAGTGCAAAGAACGGCCTGTATGCTTGTTAGCGGGGCATTGAGGTCGACACCGACAAGTGCCTTAGAGGTTATGTTGCACCTTCTTCCGGTCGACATTTTTGGCAAACAGATGGCGGCAAATACGGCTGTACGACTTGCAGCCGTCTCTCAGTGGAGGTGTCTTAGTATAGGACACTCTACTATCGTCAGATCGTTGAAGGATGAGCTGGCGAATCTTGACTACATTAAACCTACTCTACGCTTCGAGAAGCGATTTCGGACCACCTTCCCTTCAAGGGAATCCTGGAGGGATAGACCTGTGGCGTTTCGCAATCGTTTCGCTTTCACATCATACCTTTGAGCTTTTGCTGTTTTGGGCATAATTATCGAAATAGGTACATTTTTTGTTTCGTTTTTTTTATATAAAAATTTGGTAGAAGAGAGAACAAAAAACAACGTGTTTGAGAACACACGCATTTTTATAATTGTATTTGGTTAAAAATAAAATCGTAAAAAATTTATTATTTATATATATTACGTAAAAGTATTGTAGCCGAATCTTTTTAATTAATAAAGATAATCGGTCATCAACAAGCGAAATACATATTATTTCATTTCCATGGAGTCAGATCGGAGATCGCCCCATTTAGTACAGTGTTAAAATAACCAAAATGGTGACCCCGACGTGATTTGGGGCGCAAATTAAAAACAAACAGCGTCCAGTTGCATCATCGCCAGCATACGCAATATAATCGACGAGCCATTACTCGTGTGTACGGATAGTATTAGCCATATTGGTTTTCACACGACGCCATTTGGGGCGCAAAAAAGAACAAATATAGCGTCCAGTTGCATCATCGTCAGCATACGAAACATATTCGACGAGCCGTTATTGGAGTGTACAGAGTTTATTCGGCCAACTTTGTCGTTATCATTTTCATTTGGCGTATTCAAACTGTTATTGTCAAGCTAACGTGAGTTTTTTTTTTAAAATCGTTGTTCACACGGAGCGGATCGCTCTACGAATAGCAGTATTCAATTTTTGTAAGGATCAGCATTTTGAAGACATCGTGCAAACATAACCTACATTTATTCATCAATTATTAGTTGTCATATTTCCATTATTGCAGTAATTGTAAGTACCTTCTAATTTTGATCATTTTATTGTGTACATATTGTCAGAGGCTCAAAGAGGGGATGTTTGAAATCGCGTTCGCGTTTTTTGCGTTTGGGTTAGTTTTTCTAATCGTTTGTGCGTTTACGCGTTCTTTCGTGTTGTGTGTTGATGATAAGTCGGATAAAGAAGATTCCGCGAATGGTGGTGACAGTGGCGTCGTTGTAGAAGAGACGGTTACGTTGACACAGAAACAGCTGCGGGAATTGATTGACGAAAAATTCCAACAATTTAAAAATTCGTTAACGGCTCCTCTCGGTTCCGCCGATGTTAAACCAGAGAATGTAGGGGAGAAGGCGGCACACCCACAGTCGGGTGACATGATTGCGCACGTGTCGTTTAAACCACCCCAACCTTTGTATAACCAAAACCCCAGCGTATGGTTCAATATCCTAGAACAGCAATTTATAATTGCCAAAATCAGGGCCGAGGCTACTATGTACTCGCATGCGGTTAGCGCATTAGACGCTCGCCTGCACAATACCTTTGCGGATCTAATTACGCGAGACAAGGGGGAATTTCCTTATTCAACATTTAAACAGGAGGTTTTACGCGTTCTGGGGGAATCGGAGAAGACGAAACTTTATACAATATTATGCACGGGTTATCGCTCGGGGACATGAAGCCTTCGCAGCTTTTGGCGAAATTCAAGCTAAATGCTGGAACGCTGTTCAATGAAAGTGCGATTAGGCATATGTGGTTGAGCCGTTTGCCACAGCAAGTCCAAGTGGTACTTACGCTTTTTGCGAACGATGTGCCTCTTGCGGTTTTGGCTGAGCGAGCCGATAATGTTTTCGAGACAATGACACAAACGCAGATTAGTGCGATTGATAAATCTACTTCAGTGGTTTCACAGGCAAAGCATACAAGCGCTAGTTCGCGCCTTGATGAGAAGTTGGAAAAGTTTCGAGTACAAATATTGTCGGAAATTACCGCATTGATGGGTGACGATTCGCGTTCGCGATCGCGTGGTCGTTCGGGACCACATACGTTTCGTAGCGGCTCTGCGCGATCACATTCGCGGAACAGATCGATTCGTGATAACGGTGAATGTTTTTATCATCATCGTTTTGGCGATAAGGCATTCAGGTGTGTCAAGGGATGTAAGCACTATGCCGGTTCATCGATCGCTAGTAACTTAGAAAATGCAAAAAAATAGTAGACCATCAGCTTTCGGCGACTAGTAGTGATGGTCGAGAGTCAAGTCGCCTATTGATTTATGAAATAAATACCAGGACCCATTTTTTAATTGACACAGGGGCTGATGTATCAGTTTACCCGGTCAAATTTACCAAATTATCATTAATTAACCCGGCTTTCAATCTGTTTGCGGCTAATGGTACACCCGTTAGGGCTTTTGGTTCACGTAGTTTTAGACTCAATATCGGCCTACGCCGTGACTTTGTTTGGGAGTTCATCATAGCTGATGTTTCCATGCCCATTATTGGGGCGGATTTTTAAAAAAGACCGGTCTGTTAGTCGACATACAAAGGAAGAGACTTATTGACCCGTCGACTTCCTTGTACACTAATGGGGCATTATCTACTGATCTAAGTTCCGCATTATCGTTCATTGATAAATCCGTTTTGCATCCAGCAATTCAACAATTGATTGAGGAATTCTCCGAGATCACTAGGAGCGCAATCGACCCAGATGGTTTCAAACATAATGTTACCCATCGATTAATTACGAATGGTCCACCAGTAGTTTGTAAAGCACGCCGTCTAGCAGCAGATAAGCTTAAAATCGCGAAAATTGAATTCGAGCGTTTGATCTCAGAGGGTATTTGCAGACCCAGCAATAGTGAGTGGTCCAGTCCGCTGCATCTGGTTAGGAAGAAGAACGGAGAGTGGCGGCCTTGCGGGGATTACCGCGCGTTGAATAGCATTACTCTGCCGGATCGTTATCCCATTCCGTTATTACAAGATTTCGCATATCAGCTCGAAGGTTGTTGTATATTTTCTACCTTGGACTTAATTCAGGCGTATCACCAGATACCTATTGAACCGGAGGATATTCCGAAAACGGCAATAGCAACTCCTTTCGGGTTGTATGAGTTTTGTAGGATGACATTTGGGCTTAGGAATGCGGCCCAGTCCTTCCAGCGGCTGATGCATTCAGTTCTGTTTGGGTTAGAATTTTGCTTCGTATATTTGGATGACGTTTTGGTAGCGTCTAAATCATTTGAACAACACTTAGAGCATCTTAAGGTAATTTTTAGCAGATTTAAAGAACACGGGCTGGTAATCAACGTGGACAAGTGCATGTTTGCGAAACAGGAAATCAAGTTTTTAGGTCACACAGTGACTAGTAATGGCATTTTGCCAGCACAGGAACGTATACAGGTAATTCAAAATTTCGAGCGACCATCTAGAGTTAAACAACTCAAACGATTTCTCGGGATGATTAATTTCTACCGTCGGTTTATTCCTGGGGCAGCCGCTGATCAAATTTTGTTGAATAATTTCTTAAAGGGTTATAAGAAGAATGCCAACGTTTTGATTGAATGGACTTCCGATGCCATCGAAGCGTTCAATAATTGTAAATCAAAGTTGTGTAATGCCACTTTATTGGCTCACCCTTCTTCGTCTGCTCGAGTGGCGATTTGGGTTGATGCTTCAGACGTGGCGATAGGTGCTGTGGTGCAACAGTTCGTTGCAGACACGTGGCAACCCCTCAGTTTTTTTTCGATGAGGCTTACCGATACACAGCATAAATATAGCGCTTATGACAGGGAGCTTCTGGCGTTATACTCGGGCATTAAACATTTCCGCTATCTTCTTGAAGGTCGGACTTTTACGGCATTTACGGATCATAAACCGTTGGTTTACGCGTTTCACCAAAACCCAAATAAGGCATCCCCACGTCAGTTCAGATATTTAGATTTTGTAAGTCAGTTTACAACTGACATTCGGCACGTTTCCGGAATTGACAACGTAGTGGCGGACGCTCTCTCGCGTATACAGCAGATCGACTTGCCCGAAAAAATTTACTATGCATCAATTGCCGAAGCACAAATTGGGGATGATGAGCTATTTCAGATGTTAGGTAGTGACTCAAGTAAATTAAGGTTGGAAAAACGTCCGTTAGAATTTAGTTCGGATAAATTTATACATTACGACATGTCGACCGGCAAAGATAGGCCTTTTATCCCATTAGGTTTTAGAAAGCACGTTTTCGATTCGTTTCATGGACTATCACACCCTGGTGTCAAGGCGACGGTTAAATTATTGACACAAAATGTCGTTTGGCCGTCAATTAATGATGATGTTAGGGTTATGGCACAAAGTTGTTTGGAATGCCAAAAGTCCAAAATTACAAAACACACAAAATCACCGATTGGCACTTACACTTTGGTTTCACAAAGGTTGACCGAAATCCACCTAGATATCATAGGCCCACTGCCGGTATCCGAGAATCAACGCTATTGTGTTACCCTGATAGACAGGTACACTCGTTGGCCGGAGGCAATACCAGTGCCCGATATTTCTGCAGCTACTGTTGCATACGCGATTTATACCACATGGATTTCAAGATTTGGCGTGCCAGTATCGATTGTTACTGATCAGGGGACTCAGTTCGAGTCCCATTTATTTGCCGAGTTGGCTAGGTTGCTAGGGTTCGAGAGAAGACGCACCACAAGTTACAACCCAAAATGTAACGGGATGATCGAGAGGTGGCATCGAACATTAAAGGCCGCAATCATGTGCCATGACCGTCCGGATTGGACAAGTATTTTGCCATCGATTCTACTCGGGTTACGAACTTCATTTAGTGAGGAGTTGCAGACAACTCCTGCGGAGTTGATGTTTGGAACATGTCTGCGTATTCCTGGTGCATTCGTTGACAGGCCATCGTTTGAGAAAATAGGACAGTCTGAGTTTGTCGAGAATCTCAGAAGGCATTTCGAGGAAATCCGCCCTACACCTGCGTCGCATCATAATAATAATAATATTTTCATTAGTAAAAATCTGGAAACCTGCTCACACGTATTACTTCGTACGGATTCGTTGAGGAAATCTTTGCAACCGCCATACACCGGACCATATCTAGTCATCACTCGGGCGGATAAGTTCTTTACGTTGGAAATTAACAATAAACAGGTCAAAATTTCTATCGATCGTTTGAAGCCTTGCTTTATGGAAAACAACAACTTCCAAGAACCTCAGGCCCATTTAGCTAGTCCAGCTACACAAAGTTATCCGGCCAAGTCTGCATCTACTAAACAAGGCAAAAAAGTGACCTTTAACTTGCAGCCGGAGTTTGAGAGTGAGTCAAACAGCGCCACAAAGCGAACAGGGAGGACCATAAGGGTTCCAGCTCGTTTTCTGGATTAGTGCTGTTGCCGGTTGGAATCAATGTCTGTTGGCACACCATTTGCGGTTTTGTTTCTTTTTTAATTTTGTATCGTAAAAACTGCGTTTTCACTGGTGGGGGAGTATTATGTGGCGTTTCGCAATCGTTTCGCTTTCACATCATACCTTTGAGCTTTTGCTGTTTGGGCATAATTATCGAAATAGGTACATTTTTTGTTTCGTTTTTTTTATATAAAAATTTGGTAGAAGAGAGAACAAAAAACAACGTGTTTGAGAACACACGCATTTTTATAATTGTATTTGGTTAAAAATAAAATCGTAAAAAATTTATTATTTATATATATTACGTAAAAGGTCATCAACAAGCGAAATACATATTATTTCATTTCCTTGGAGTCAGATCGGAGATCGCCCCATTTAGTACAGTGTTAAAATAACCAAAGACCGTTATTGGAAACCGAAGCGTTGCAATTCTTCACAGATGGCTCCAAGCTATACGGCAAAGTAGGAGCTGGAGTATTCTGTGACAAATTAAATGTAAATATTTCTGTTCGTCTCCCTGATTACTGCAGCGTGTACCAAGCTGAAGTCGTAGCGATTAAGGAGGTCATGACGTGGTTGAAGCATAATGTGTTATCCTCAGACGATATCACAATCTATGTGGACAGTCAAGCGGCGATCCGGTCATTAGAATCGGTGTCTTTGGCGTCACGGGTGGCGTTGAGTTGTCACTCATCTCTAAATGAGATGGGTGAGCATTTCAACATCCAGGTAGTCTGGGTCCCAGGTCACTCGGGCGTCATGGGGAACTGCAGGGCAGATGAACTTGCTAGGCATGGTACGACTCTCCAGCTGCAACCGGAAAGGGCAAGTCTGGGGAGGCCTATCACAGCGCTGAGACAAGCACTTGGGAAGCAGGCGCTATCCTCAGCGGGGGAGAGGTGGTCTAACGCCCTCACCTGTAGAGTTGCAAGACAAGTTTGGCCAAAGCTGGACTTGGGGCGCACTAGGGCATTAATATCTTTACGAAGACGTGAATTAAGAACGGTCGTAGGAATTCTCACTGGACACTGCCTTTTCGGAGAACATGCAAGAAGGCTGGGTCTGGAGGCTAATGACTTCTGCAGAAGCTGCTTGGACGAAGAGGAGGAAGAGACGTTGGTCCACTTCCTTTGCTCGTGTCCAGCATTGGCTCTCAGAAGGCACAAACACTTAGGTAAGTTCAGGATGGACTGCCTCTCGGATCTCGAAAACATTAAAGTGCGGGACGTCTTACGCTACATAAGTAGCTCGAAATGGTTCCAATAGAGGTAAAAGGGGATACATCCCGTGGTATCACAATGGACCGTCGCCGGTCTAAGTGTGCGTAAGCAGCCACTCCAACCTAACCTAACCTAACCTATGTGAGTAAGTAATGTATTTTAAATTTATAAGAAGTGTTAAAAAATTTGCTGATAATACAAAATACATACCTACTTTGTTACAATACAAAAGAAAAAAGAAAAAAAATGGTGAGTTGTTAGTATTCTATTTCCATTATCAAGATTTATCACACAAAATAATTTAAAAGCATAATTAAAATCTACATACATTTTATTTTACGTTTTTTTTTCTTTTAACATTTTCTTAACTCTAATATTAACTCTATTTCTAATTGTTTTTAATGTGGGATGAGATACCTCAAAATAATCAGCAATATTTTCAGAATGTTTCACTTAACAGAATGCATCCATTATTACAATTTCTTCAAAATTCTTTAAAATGGAGTCATCAGGATAATAATGGTATTTTTCGACATCAAACTCTAGCTTTTCATATTTCATAAGCTATATAATTAATGATTTGTACACATACGCAAAATCAACTAATGATATTTTGCATTGTTCTTTAATATTATTTTCATGAGGTACATTAACCATACACTTGGAAAATTAAAATTATCATTCCGTAATATTACATTTAAAATGTAGAAAATTTAATAAATTATCATTACATCAGAAAATTTTTGTAAACCGGTTTAAACAAAGAATTATGAGAAAAAAACCTAAACAAATATAAAACGTGATAGATCATGAATTAGTTTTCATAAACAAATACATATAATGATATAATATTATCTTATACACGCCGTATATTCATATTGCAATTCCTTCCTATGTAATAAACGTAATTTGAAAACACATGAAAACGTCATCGTTTAGTTTGTGGAATTAAATTTTTATCTTTATTAAATTTTTAACTTTTCAATCCAATTTTCTTATCATAAAAATCTATGTCAGGAATGAAATGCGGTGGGCGCAACCCACGCGAAGCGTGTTTAGCTTCCACGCTCAGGCTTAGCCCTTATCAAAAACATCCATGACATGAATGAAATGTGATGGATGCAAACCACGCGAAGCGTGAGTTGCTCCCACGCTCAGGGATCGCCTGAGAAAATCTTCTCGAGAAATTCTAAATAATTTTTATTAAGATCAAAGGAATATCAAAAATGGTACTATCATACATTGTAATCATACTATCTTACATTTTCTCCGAAAATATTAAAAAAATCTGTTCGACGAATTCTAAATAATTTTATTATGATCAAAATGGAATGTCAGAAAATGATACTATCATACTATCTTACAACATGTTTTTGTTTAAAAAAAAAAAAAAAAAATGATGATGTTTTCGAAATAGTATAGCTCGATGTTTTTTTTTTTTTTTTGTTAGTATCAAAACAAACTAACGTAAATTTTTTTTACATGAAGTATATAAGGGAAAATATTTTAAAAATAATTTTAATTATAAACAATAACATCTAGCTAATATCATTAACTAGCTATTATAAAAACGGAGTTAAATATTAAATCGTATGAGGTACGACTTGTAAGTATATTTATTATGAAAATAAAAAAATTAATTAATTTTTAATAATTTTTTGTTAATTTCAACAATTTATTCTAGGAAGAAGTAATGGAGCAAATCGCGATGATATCGCGCATCAAATCGCGATCATTAGGATCTCTAATTTCGAAGATAATTAGCGTTTTATGTTTTTATTCAATAAACAACAACAACAAACTGAATTTCGATTAAAATATTATTTTTGCCAGTTAAGATTAATAATTCATTAATCTTTAAAAAATGTTTTTTATTTGGACTATATTCGTTTTATTCTAAATCTTTCTTAAAACTCAGAAATTTCATTAGGATCTCTAATTTCGGAGATAATGAGGGTTTTATATTTTTTATTCAATAAAACAACAACAACAAACTGAATTTTCGATTAAAATAATATTTTTATATTGCATGACGTCATATACTAAGATAATAATTTTGGTAGGTTCTAAAAGTTGCAAATTCGAAAAAAAAAATATCTCATCGTGTTCTTCTATCAGCTTCCGGACGTACTTTGTACGTAAATTTTTGTCAAAATTTCATTAGGACCTCTAATTTCGGAGATAATTAGGGTTTTATGTTTTTTATTTAATAAAACAACAACAACAAAATATTTTTTTATTTAGAACCAAATTTTCAATTGCTCTACATTTATATGAAAAGATGCCAAAAAAAGCAAATTTAGACCTTCATAAGAAAATACATGTAATTTTGTGTCAGTTCCCGCATAGCTTATCTACTTCCAACTCCTTTCCATATATGTAAGTATGGAATTTTTTACATCCGAATCTAATTGCCGTCGCTTCTTTTTCGGTTTGTGGATACCCTAATTCCGTTTTGCTTAGTGACCTTGATGCATAAGCAATTGGTAGTTCATCTCGAAATTTTGTCTTCATCGATTTGCAAACCCTTTCCTGAGATCTTATGCCCCAAGAATTTGACTGAACGTTGAATAAACATTTTTCTTCATTAAGTTTAAAACCCGCTTTCCGCATGATTTGGATTACTTCCTCCGTTTTTTCCTGACACCCTTTTAGTGTGGAGTCATGGATCAGTATGTCATCCATTGACACTTCTACGTTTTCCTTCCCTTCAAAAATACCGGACATCAGTTCCTGAAATACCTCGAGAGCTGATGCGAGTCCAAATGGTAGTCGACAGCAAGTACATCTGCCCCAGGGTGTTGCGAAAGCCAAGTATTTTTCTGTCCTTTTGGAAACTGGGATTTGCCAGAATCCTTTAAGGCAGTTCAAAAGTGTGAAATATTTTGATCCCTTTATATTTGTTGCTATCTCGTCTATTGTTTTCATCGGATAGTGACGTCTAAGCAAGTTTTTGTTTAAATTAGATGGATCTATGCATATTCTTAGTTTACCCTTTTGTTTTACCGCTACTAGTGGTGAGACGACTGGAGTCGGTTCTGAGATTCTTCTTATTATTTCCCCTTCCACCATTTTGTCTAGCTGCTTTTTAACGTCTTCCCTGGTCGAGTATGCTATCCTACGTGGAGGTGATATTTCGAATTTTGGATTCGGAATTAAATCTATGTCGTAGGTGAAAATGTTTACTTTACCTACACCTCTAAATATGTCATCCTTTATTTGACATACTCTTTGTTTTGACTGATCTTTATTAATCCCGTCTGTTCGTGTGACTAATTTTAGCTCATTTGCAGTATGAAGGCCAATTATTGGGATTCCTTCATCATTTATTATTTTAAAATTGATTATGTGAGTTTTATTCCTGACCGTTTAACTAATTTTTTTTTCACCAATTACTTTGATTAGACTTCCTCCGAATGCTTCTAGATTTCTTGTGGTGGATGTGTCTATTTCTAGTCCTAGTTCGTCTTTTAGTGCTTTGTCTAGAACGTTGCACATGGCGCCCTTATCTATCTTGCATCTAACTGTGATATTGTTTATGATTATGTCCTCATACCAACCATCATCTGTGCCTCTATCAATTGTGAGTACAGTGAGATTCAAGGCTTCTAGTGTCTCTTTTCTTTATTTTTTAGTACACTTTTTTGTTTTTGTTTTTGTTCTCGCCACGTTATTTCTCGTGTAGCGTTAAAAAAAATTAATTTTTAATCTCAAAATATTGATGATGTTATTTATCATCGGCGTATAATATTTGCTATTATACTTTTCTTTTGTATTAAAATGTATTATTTTATAATTATTTATCAATTTTCTTTATTTTTTAACACTTTATTTCTCTTTTTTCTTTTAGTTAATTCGCCATCTTCTGACACCATGTGATGAGGATAAATCAGAGACACGTCTTTTGCTATTGACGGCTAATACAAAACATACTTTATTACAGTTCAGTTCATACATTCGTATTCTAATGTTGTGTTTACATGTTATTGTTATAATACTATATGGGACGTTTACGTGTGTTATAATATTGTTATGTTATTATGTGGATTATGTTGTTACAATTAAAGCATCATTTCACCATACCACTATATCATCATACCATCATGTCATCATATACGATCACACTATCAATTCGATCATACCAACATGTATAAACATTTTTGTTGGTTTTGCATCATACCATCATAACATCATATCATCGTACCATCACACCAATTCGGTGGTTTGGCGTCTATTAGAGGGGGATCAAAGTTGAGTAGATTAATCTACCAGATCCGTAACCTTCCAGTAGGGTGCGCATCACGTGAGCTGTTCTGGTCTTGTCATTAGGCAGCTGCGTATGGGTACAATTGTGTAAGGGGTAACCTGTTCACAATTCGCAAGTGTACGTACTGCCTCCTCGTGGCAACTACTGGTAACTAAGGCCACTTGCCACATTTTTGACCATTTGGCACATTTTTGGCCATTTGGCACAGGCTAAAGTACGGCGCTAAAGGAGAAAACCTTGACAAAATACCCTAATCTAAGGTGGAACAGCATATGCCGAAAGATGAATGGCTGATAGGTTAATCAGCCCAAAATATGCGGACTCTGGATACCAGGCACCCTCCAGTTTTATTTAGCCTTCCTGTAGTAATGCTGGGTGACCTACAGGTGATTTGCAATTCCCAGCAACTCATAAGAGTAAAATCAAACGGAATACGGGACAGGAGTAGGAATATACGGGAGTGGGACAACCCTCTCGAGGTCCTTGAGCTCCAATGCTACCGTTTTTCTAGCGGAACTACATGCTGTAGTAAATATCTAGGAGGGAGAGCAATAAGCCCAGATAGTATGTATCACGTACCGGGAGGCAGTATTGTCAGGTTCATTAAGAACCTGAATATTGACTGGACGGATAATTAAGCAGGGGCTAGCACAATAGATTTTTTAGGTCGCAGTGCGAAGTGGCTGATCGCCCGCATGGCCCCCCAATAATAATAATAATACCATCATACCAACATACCATTATACCACAGATAAGAATATACAGATGTGGATCTTGTAAGAGCCTATTTACATTCCAAATTTCAGTACCAAATTCCAATCCAATCTGTTTAGACCAGGACGTATATATATTTTCCATTTCCATCCCTTTTTATCCTTTTTATCCATGACTATTTTTATTACATCAAAACAAATAAAAAGCATTCCGTTTTTTTTTTGGTTTTCGTTTGTAAAAAATGAATGAAATTAAAAAGAAAATGCGACCACTAAACATGGCTATCGAATTATACTAGTGGCAAGGCAATCTAAAAATATATAGACACACTTAGATATATTCCCTGGGAATTATTTATTTATTTTTTTCCTATTGTGTGTTTTTGAGATATGTGTGTATATTTTGGTTTGCATATCGAATTCGTAGAGTATAATTCGTTAGCTATCTAGTAGTCACCTTTTCTATTTAGTTTCATTCATTTTTTTCGATTTGAATTCATACTATATGTATGCAAACGAAATCCAAAAACGGAATGTTTTGTATTTGTTTTGATGTAATAAAAATAATCATGGGTAAAGCCTGAATTCCATTGCGAATAAAAGTTTGTCAGTCAAAATAAAGGGAGATAAAAATATAAAATCGGTGGTTGTGTGAAAGAAACACAAAACGAAGTCAGTCAAGATTTTACTTACATCAAATGTGTGTTTGTATTAGTGGATCGCCATAATTATGGTCAAAAATTATCAAAATCGAAGTCATTTTATGGTTATCCAACTAATATATGCACACAAATTTTGTGTACGAACGCAAATTTTTTTCCGCACACTAAGTTAATTAAAAGTTTGTTATTTTTACGGTAATTGTCATAATTTTTTTTGGTGGTTGCTTCTAAAATAGCTGTGATAATACAAAAATATAAAGTTTGTATACAGTTAAATTGTGATAAATTGGGATCAATTGTGATAATATCGCTAAATACTATTATTGGCAATTTAGTAAAGTAATCGTTTTTTTTTTAAATAATTTATTGGTGGTGAAAAAGCCAAATTAAAACTCCAAGTGATAACCAAAAATTTATTTTTTTTTTGCTGTCGCTGTCAAAATTTATCAAGATATTTGTGCTATAAAAAAAAATAAAAAAAACATGCTTTTTCTTTGTTACTCCAATGCATTTCTTTTTTTTTTGTCTTCTTTCGACTTGAAGTCAGTTCAGTCAATTATTCACAGTGGAATTCTAGCTTAAAGGATAAAAAGGGATAGAAATGTAAATTATATATACGCCCTGGATAGGAACCAAGCGCAAATTTTAGCGAAAAAAAACCTCGATAATAATTTTTAGTAGTTGGCTAGAAAAACGTACGTTCAATTCGAATTTTTTTTTTTTTTTCACAGCAGAAGGCAGTGCAATCTTTATTCATTTTGCTATGTTTACAAAGTATTTTGATGTTTTGACAAAATTGTTGTGGCATACAGATGAGCCGCGGATGCATTTAGTTGGCGCGATTTTCTTTTTTTTGCAATTAAAAATAAATATAATAAATTGGATTTAATATGATTGTTTAAATGGGGACAACCATTTAGAACCTTCAAAAGTTCGATATTTTTTCCTTTAAAAGTTATTTTAATATGTGTAGAATAGGAAAAATTTCATTATTTAGGCCATAATTCAAAGCTCTTGCAAATAGAGCTTTCTACGTATCATTTAAATAAAGTTAATTTATGATATGCAGTGCAATTTTCCATTTTAATGCAACAGAAATTGTATATGAAAGTCCCAGTCCCGGTGAAACGTCGTTTTTCTCAAACTCTATATGAAAAATTAGCGCCTGTCCTAGCGGATCCACCAATAATTTTTTTTATCCACGAAAGTATAAAGGGTCCAAAGGAATTCTAATTTTCTTCAATAAGGTACCAAGCTGTCTTTTTGTCGGTTGTATGTTCCCCAATAAGTAAGACTTACTATATTATTATAAAATTACAAAGAAAAGTGTGACATTTGTTTACCTTGACTAAACAGAAAATCCTCTTCAACTAATTGACTAATTAATTTAGCAAACGTTAGCACACGTACCATTTTGGGTTTAAAATATGTAATCACAAATAATCCAGTCGTATACTTATATTATATACGTATGTAGCGTCTTGTTTAGTAGCTGACATAGAAATAGAAATGCAAATATTGCTTGCATAACTTATTTATATTTGTGAAAAATACAAAGGATAATTTATTTTGGTTTAAAAATATATAAACGACTTTTTAATATTTTATAAGTACCCTCAATACGTACTAATAAGATTTTCGCTAATATATCGAATTTTTTAATTTGGTTTCATACATGAAATTATTTTACAGCAGTTTTAATTGCATTCAGTTTTTGTTTTTTTAAATAAAATTTTAAATCGAGTTTATTTTCTCTAAAATTTGCGCTTGGTTCCTATGCTGGTCTAAACAGATTGGATTGGAATTTGGTATTGAAATTTGGAATGTAAATATGGCCGATACAAGATCCACATCTGTCTATTCTTACATGTGATTAGACACATAACTATCTGTCTGTCTCAGTACATTCATAAAAGTTTCACTTTTATTTGAGCACACACAAATAAATAAACATGTTCAATTTAATTTTAACACTTAGTAATTTTATTTTATTTTTCTTGTAACAAATTAATTTAATTTAATTTAAATTTTATTATTTGCAACCACCATTTTGTGACGCACAAAAATGTGATTGGTGACCAACACAATAAGAGCGACGCGTTGTCGTTTTGAGGATTGAGACGAGGCTAATGTTTGATTTTTAATTACTTTTAATTTTATTTTGTTTTGTGTATGTGTGCGTTGTGATACGATTGGTCCAGCCAAGCACGAAGGGGAAGTCAACCAAATAAACATTCGAGGTGGAATGTGTGCCGCCAAGTTTATAGTGGTTTATTAGCTGAACCGCTACAATACCATCATACAGGTTGTAACGATGATCACCACCATTCTAATAGAGGGTTAAGTATTTGATTTATTTATTTTTATTTATTTATTCATTTACCAAAATAAATTATGCGTTACAGGGACCAACCCCATGCTTACACAATCTGTTTTGAGTAGGTGCTCATTCATAATAGATCGTGTAAGACGAGGTGGTTTAACAACAAATTAATAAATTAAAAATAAAACAGAAACTGCCACTTCATAGTTTAGGATCGCCAACACCACAAATTCACCCGGCAAAATTAAATGTTTTTCTCAGGTATCATGGTTTCTTGCAATTAATGTAAGGTCCCACTTGTACGATTTGTACTTTATACCTTTAAAGTCACTTGGCTGGTTTCCGTGGTTGAATCTTTTTGAATTTTTGAATTTACATAGATATAAAATAATATTTTATACAAAAAAAAAAAAAAAAAAAAAAACGATTTGAAAGAACGACTTGAAAGTCAAAAAAAACAAATGTGCAATCATAACTGACAGTAAAAGGGAACTTGAGTGCACAGTTACTGACAAAAATGCACATTTTATTGTCGAACTATTGAATTACGATAAGTGTTACTAAATCACCCACAATAACTAATGAAAATATCTGTAAATCGTGACTGTATTGTATCCTCTTACTCGTCTTTTATTACTTATATTAAACAAGTTTCTTTAAATTCAGTTTGTTATTTATTACTTAACTATTACATAATACATAACTTATTATTTTTATATGTGCTTCAATGCACGTCTTATACTATATCGGATACAATGAATAATGTGTTGAATGATCTTTTTCCATGACCACCAGGGACGACGATACAACGTGATCCTCCGCTGTTGTCATTGTTGCCAACTATCAGGATTTATTGCACGCTTTCGTGTTTTTTTTTTTTTTTTTTTTAATTATCCATGACATAATCACGTAGATATGTAGGAGGTCTTACCTCTCTACCTGCTCTTGTTCGACATTCTCTGAATTCATTATTATTATTGTACGACGACATATTTACATTTTCATTGTTTACTACGTTCTCATTATCATTATTCATTATATCTTCGCTTACATTATTATGCTGTAATTGATTAAAATTTTTGTTTAGTTCTATATTTTGTAACATTTGATTCTTTACCTTATTATCTTCATAAGGAATAGTACTCTTCCTCAAGAAACATCGGTTTCTTCGTACCTCATTACCCAGGTCATTCCTGACAACATACGTTCGCTCATCTTCCACCTTTATTACTCTCCCAGGCATCCACACGTTGTTCTTCCATACGGTTACATTCTCATTTTTGTTTAATTTTGACAATTCTTTAGCGTTTCTATCATAGTAAAATTTTTGAGATTTTCTTTGTTGTAACCGTTTATCAACAACGTATTGTGACTTGATATTTATCGGTTTCAACTTATCTAGGCATACGGGTGGCTTTGACTTTAGCGATCTCCCTAAAAACAATTCTGCAGGGCTTCTTCCCAGCATGGGAAGAGAGGTGTTTCTATACTCTAATAGGGCCAATTGATAATCCTCCATCACACTATATTCCCCTAATTTTCGCAATAGCTGTTTGGCAATAGATACCCCTTTTTCTGCTAGACCATTGCTTTTTGGATAATTTGGACTTGAGAAGATCATATTTATGTTCCACTTCTTTGCAAAATTTAAAAATTTATAGCTGTTAAATGGATTATTGTCAGTAACGATATTGCCTGGAAAACCAAATCTGCTAAACACACCCTCTAATACTTTAATCACAGATGATGAAGATTTATCTTTTAGCTCAAGCACCTCTATCCAGTTTGAATACGCATTCACGAGGACTAAAAAACACTTGTTCGAGAAATCAAATATGTCGATGGAGATTTTTTCCCATGGACAACTTCATGACTATTTAGTGGTTCCTTATGATTCTGCTTTTGATATTTTTGACAAGCTGAACAGTTATTTACAAATACCTCTATATTGACTGACAACCCTGGCCAATAATATAGCTCACGTGCCCTCATTTTTGTTTTTTGAATGCCTAAGTGTGGTACATGTATGCTTTCTAATATCTTGTTCCTTAGACTTGTAGGAACAATTAACTTGTGATCTAAAAGCACTAACCCTTTTGAAATATTTATGTTGTTTTTAAGTTTACTGTATTGCTTGAGGTCACCGCTCAATTTTTTATCTGAGTTAGGCGAACTATTTTGAATATAATCTATTACAGTGGATAAGGTTGAATCATTTTTTGTTGCCTCGCTATAAACAGTTTTATTTTCGTCCGTCATGCAGATTTTATTGACGATAGAATGAATTGTATATTTCATATCTTCATCATTATCGTCCTCTTCAGTGGTATTTTCACTAGCTCTAGACAATGCATCTGCTATTAGCATGTCACGACCAGATATATATTTAACTATTATGTTGTATCTCAATAATTTTAATAACATTCGTTGAAGTCTCATACTCGCTTTATCAATTTCAGTTTCTGGTATTTTTACTAAAGATTTATGGTCACTGTGAACTATAACCTCTGTCCCATATATGTATTGATGAAATTTCCCTGTGGCGAACACGATCGCCAACAATTCCTTTTCTATTTGTGAATACCGTTGTTCACATTTATTCAGACTACGAGACGCATACGCTATTGGCCGACCCTCTTGAAGAAGGACAGATGCCAGTCCATCTTTTGACGCATCAGTTTGAATGGTGCAAGGAATCTTGGGGTTAAAAATTCTTAATACTGGGTTTGAGGTTATAATCTCTTTTAGTTTATATTACTCATTGTCATGCGACCCTTCCCATTTCCACTCCACTTTATTCTTTGTTAGTTCCCTGAGATTGGCGGTTACCTTAGATAAATTGGGAATAAACCTTGCCAAAAATTTTGCTATTCCCAAAATTCGTAATAATTCCTTCTTATTGTTTGAAGGCTTTATACTTGCTATCGCTATGACATGTTTATTTGTAGGTTGCACTTCCTTTTTCGAAATGACATTCCCCAGGAACGTTACCTCTGGGACCCTAACACCTCTACCAATATTTTGTCATGTTCTTCCGGTCCTTTGCCGGCCACAACCAGATCATCAAAATAAATTTTCACCCCTTTTATAGACCCGAAAATTTCGACGCATTTCCTTTGAAATACTTCTGGAGCCGAATTTATACCAAATGGCAACCGCTTAAACTGATACCTCCCAAACGGTGTAGTGAACGTACATAAATCAGAGCTAGGTTGATCTAGTTTCACCTGCCAAAATCCATCTTTAAGGTCTATTACTGTAAAGACTGACATTTCCGAAAGTGTAGTTGTTACGATATTATCGCTACTCGGAATCATATAATGTTCCCTCTTGATATACTACCTTGATCAACAAGTTCCCGGAATAACCACCGTGTGGCGCTCCCATCGTTCCGATTTGAGTTCTGTTTTTTTGTTAAGTTGGTACATCTGTTGTTGATATTCCCTCTAAATCTTAGCGTCATAGCTTGACATTTGCAAAAGTTACGTAGTCAAGAGTACATCTACTCTGTGTGTGTTGGCGATTTTTCCATTATTTCCTCTCGGCTGCTGAAACGCGTTCCCCGTAATGGTTTTTTAACTCGATTGAACAGAAAGAAGTCACAGGGAGCCAAATCAGGTGAATTCGGTGGCTGTTGGATGGTATTTGTTGCATTTTTCGTCAAAAAAATACGAATAATGATGAATGAACTGTGTTCCGCAAGTTAACTTAGCACATGTAAAATTACACAACGACGCTTGATTTTTTATTTCTACCACAAAGTTTTCTATTGATTGAAATTCTTTTTGGCAAATTTTATGAAATTGATATATCGCCATTATAACGTTTTCTTTTGGAACAAAATGTTTCTCAAATTCAGCCAACACTGCGTCAATTGTTTCATTCTCCCCGATTTCAAATGTATTGAAAGTTTCGAATCCTTCTTCGCCCAGCAAAAATAGCAGCACTCCAATTTTTTTCTTATCGGTGTCTTCTTTCGCCCCAATCGTTTCCATATACCACATGAATTTTTTCTTAAACACACTGAAATTTTTTTCTGCGTCACTATATGTAAGTGCAGCCGGCATTTTGTTTAATATTTTTATACATAATACATAACATATTATTTTTATATGTGCTTCAATGCACGTCTTATACTATATCGGATACAATGAATAATGTGCGAATGATCTTTTTCCATGATAGATGACCACCAGGGACGACGGCACAACGTGATCCTCCGCTGTTGTCATTGTTACCAACTATCAGGATTTTTAGTGTTGCCTGATTTACATTTTAAGTTTCAAGATATTACAGTGACCATTATTATTAATTTATAAAACCTATCATAAAAATGAACCATAACAAAATAAAGTGAATTTATACTATATGTCCACGAAACATTAAATAATAAAAAGCAATGCACCCACAATCCATTTTATTCTAGAATCGGAATAAATAAAAACCGACCGTAGTAACGTGGTGTGCCTATTGTGAGCGTATGAATGAAATCAACGCAAACAGAATGAAACAATGATACGCTATAGTGAAAATTACGTGAATGAAAAATGTGTAATGAACAAGTTAAAAATATTTAGAAGAAAAGCAAAAATATATTTTGTACATATACTATATGTATATTAAAACTATAAGTGATAGTGAAAATTTACAGAGTAAACAATTTGAATAATAAAGAAACAAAATATATCTGTAAATAACCTCAAAATAAAAGGTTAGAAAAAAAAAAAAAGAAACTGTATCTACTGTAAAACAAAATAATATTTTCAACTGCAACACGTCATCATTCAACATACAGCGTATTGGCATTTAAGTTAAGATTTTTTTTTTTATTATTATTATTTTCTATATTTTATTTCTTTACTAAATTCTATTACATTATTATTTATTTTCATTTATCAAATTATTTTTATAAGCTATGTTTTTTTTCGGTTCTCATACCATATTAACGAAGTAACGTATCCATAGTAAACGGATTACTTCTTTTGTTTAATTATTATCGTTTCGTTAACTTTATACAAATATCGTTTATAATTATTGGTTATTACTTTTTATTTTTCAATTATCTTTATTTAAAAATAAAACTTATCAATTTCTTATGATTAGCTAACATGAATTGTTTCGTTATTTTGCATTTAGTTTCGCATAATTTGGCATTTCAGGATAAGATAGAAGACGTAATATAAGAGGATGAATTTGGTAGGTCGTAGTTCTTGAGCAGTGAGGTGAGTTGATCTTCACTTTCTTCCATTCCTTCCTAAATCCTTTTAGTACGATACGCGGTTTAACAAGATCTGTTCCAAACTTTAGAAAACCCCACCCCTAACCCTGAGCTCTAGCTGGCTACAATATTACCGCTCTAAAGTTCCTGAACAGATACAGATGTTCTGTTAACAGTTAGTTTTGTAGTGTTAATTATTGACTGATACTCTTAGCAGGACAATGACAACATATTTATTGTAATTGACCATCCACACTCAAAACTATTCTGTTACAAGGTTTTATAGCCGATTTAGACGTACCAACAATTTTTTTGTTGACACTTAGAACTAAGTACATGTTAAGGACTCACCATCACATTTCAATAAGAAAAATACTACATTTAGTTTATATGCACTTTATTTTTGTAAGTTTGTTTTCCAATTTATTTTTGTTTTGTTGTTGGCCAATTGGGTTTAACCTAAAAAGAAATAATATTAGACAATTAGTTATTATACCTTTTGTACCCATAAATGTTAATATAATAATACTTAGCTTTAAGAATCAAACAATACGTTCTCCCTGGATGAGTTTGCTGGAAAATATTAACTCCAAAACTAGTTCACTATAACGATCACTATATATAAACTTGCTACTACTAACTTGCACTAAATAAATGAACATACCAACGTTTAACTGTCATATAAACTGACAGTAGTTGTCAAACTCATGCACGGAAAGCAAAATACATATTTATTGACGATTGGAGCATCACAGATTCCACCTAGTGGAAAATTTTTAAACTGAGGTAGCTGCTAATTTGACGTTCGAAATTGTTGTAAAGAATTCCAATTTTGAACTGTAAACACAATTTTTAGTTACCAGATTGCTAATAATTGTAATAATATATAATTGTGATGCTCCAATCGTCAATAATGTTCTAATTCGAATACGTCCATCTGTGATAAAATTAGTTTACTAATACCAAATAATGCCAACATAATTATGTAAACGTCACGTCATCACAAAAAAAAGAAAAAAATAATAATTTCTGGTTTTGTGTGAAATCGTCGGTCGCGTTTTGGTTCTTTTTTCTTGTTGGTTTTTGATTCTCGATGGTGGCGAACGTATTTCAAATCAACACACAAATTAACTCAAAATAAACCAATTACAAAGTAGAAACTCGGGTGTTTATTTATTTGTACACAATACAAACTTAATATTTTAATTGCTGCAATATATCCAGTACATTCAATACAAAAAAATGTACACGCGATAAAAAAAGAAAAGTATACAACAAAATTCTCGTCATAACATAATTTTTTGGAGGTATTGACGATTGGAGCATCACAGATTCCACCTAGTGGAAAATTTTTAAACTGTGGTAGCTGCTAATTTGACGTTCGAAATTGTTGTAAACAATTCCAATTTTGAACTATAAACACAATTTTTACCTACCAGATTGATAGTAATTGTAAATAATTCCAATTTTTGATTATAAAAACAATTTTTAATTACCGGATTGCAAAAATTTCTTTCGTCGCATTTATGAGAAATGTCATTTTGCCGGTTGCCTCATTTTAACTTTTTTCCTCGAGAGGCGCTTTTTCTACTTTTACAATCGTCAGTTTAGTTTATTTGTTATAATTATTAAACCTTTTCCGCGTAAATGAAAAATTTACGAACCTTTCGAAAACGTACATTTTATTTTATTAATAAAATTTTAAAAAATAAAACAAAGCGCTATAAAAATTTTACAAATCGTAATTTTTATTTTGTTTGTTGTTGTTTGTTACTATAAAATATACTCGGCTCGAGTATATTTTATAGTCGAATTTATTTTTATAGTAACAATTGTTGGAAAAAAAAGAAAAAAACCCAACAAAATTTAGATGGGTAATATTTTTGTTCTTGTCTTACAAATGAAAATCGTAATGCACATACCCAAGTATTTTTACTTAAGACTTTTTTGTCAAAAAACCTAGAATAAGTCTTAACTTAGTTAAGACTTTTTCTAGGTTTGAGTTAGGACTTATCCTAAAAAGTCGTATGAAACTTGTCGCGAAAAGTCTTAACTGGACTAAACTCAATATTATTAAAATGTATGAATGTGTGTGTATGTAAATGTCAAAAATAAAATGGGCGGGAACATTTTTGTGTATGTATGCATGTGTCAACATCAGCCAAATTTGGCGGGTAAATTAAACGTTTAAAATGCAACAAATTAAAAATTCAATACTGAAATTTATTAATAAAACTTGTTTATTATATTTAACATTAATAAAATTACATATTTATATAAACGGCTTTTATCTTTTAAATCTAATTTTTAAATTATAATATAAATATTAATTATTTATTGTTATTATGATTATTATGAAGAACTGAAATTATTAATAGTTTTCAATTCAGTTTCCATCCGATGAAGACTATGACAAATTTATTCAATCAATCTCATCAGGCTATAAAAGAAAATGACGCATTCACAAAATAAAATATTAATATGGTTTATTAAACAATCACTCACAAAACTTACCCAAAATCACAATTAGGCGTTGAGCGTCCAATTGTATATTAAATTAAAATATAAATATTTATAAAAAAAATCGAAACACAAAAAAAAAACAAAATATTATTAAACTAAACAACCAATGCGCACAACAATTTTGAAAAGTAGATTTTCTACATTATGTCAAAACCAAAAAAACGTCTATACATATAACATAAAATGTATAAACATTTTTGTTGGTTTTGGGTATGTACATATACGATATACACACTACTCTACTTGTATATTTTGTATATATATGACAGCATGAAGTTAGCTTCGAATTTTTTCATCAAAAAACTTAGGAAAAACTTATTGCTCTATTTGAGTTAGGTTTTGTTATACTTGGGTATCTTCATTTTTTGTTGGGAAAAAAATATTGGTACGTCTAATAGCCGATTTAGACGTATCAACATTTTTTCCCAACAAAAACTGAAGATATTAGTATATTACGATTTTCATTTGTAAGACAAGAACAGAAATATAATCAAACAAAATTTATCAAAGCCATAATTTTGACAAATAAACTAGTATCACCGCCGTATTTATGAAAAATTATACCGTCGATTTTATACCGCCAAAAAATTATGGTATGACGAGAATTTGGTTGTATAGTCACAGAAGAAAGATTATCCAGAATAGACATTACGTGGATCAAAATTTTTTTCATCTTACCTTCTTTTTTGGACATTGAATTATAATTATTTTCGAATATTATGAATGTTTTGAATATTTAATACAAATTATGCTGTCAAAACAAAACTTGTCAAATAATTTCACTAACTATACTGTTAAGGATTCTCAATTTTTATTATTTCAAATAAAAACCAGTAAACCAAAGAATACATAACCCAACTTTCTCTTACCTTCGGCAAATCAAGATCAAAAAAATGAGTCCAAATTTTTCCATACAAAAACAGCGTTATGACTATTCTGGTTAATCTTTCTTCTGTGGTATAGTTTTCTCTTTTTGTCGCGTCTACATTTTTTTGTATTGCGTGTCTACTAAATGTCAACAAAAAAATATGTTGGAAAAAAATGTTGGTACATACATCTAAATCGGCTCTAAATCGGTTATACACTTCAAATTGATCTTTTACACTTCACATTGAACCTTTTGCATTTCAAATTGAACTCTTAGCAAATTATATGAATGGCCAATTAGGATGGAGCTTGGCTATTCCTTAACCGATTATGATGAAATTAGACATGTGCATTGGAAATCGGATTCTAAAATGATTTTTGGATAAAGTTTTTAAATATGATCAATAAGAATATAACTTAGCTATTTTTAACCGATTATGATGAATTTTGACGTTTCCAACGAATAGAAGGAATCGTGACCCAAAAATTATTTTTAGACGAGGTTGTGAGAAATATGTCAATATGGCATCTTAATGTTGTCTATTTAGTGAATCATGCAGCTGTTGAGGTTTCTTTAAGTCTCCACATTTAAGAAGAGCCGTAACATCTTTTAAGAACCTGGCCCAAAACAACGGAAAATGTTTGTAAAATATAAATGGTTGGTTTGGTGAACTATAACGGACGCATTGTGGGGAAAGTGTCGTTCGAGGAGTCGTATAAACCCACATTTTTGCATCTTATTTTTTGAGCAATCGAGCATGCTCCAGCTAGATTACGTAGAATAATTGCAGAGACTGCATCACGGAACTCGACAATACGGAGGAGGAAGAGTTACAAATACAAATAATCCTGCCTATGTCACCAGAAACGCAGTATAAATTGACAGAAGATGTCAAAATGGACAAAGATCTCAGTCAGGTTGTCTCATATATCATAAATGGGTGGCCTGATAATGAAAGGGACATCTCGCAAAGTATTAGGCATTTTATTAATTTCAAGGAGGAACTGGCTGTATACGAGGGAATTATCTTTAAAAGTGACAAAATAGTAGTGCCAAACACACAAATTGAAAAAATACTAAACACAGCACCCACTGGTCACTTGGGCATTATGAGCACACTGAAACGGATAAGACAATTATTCTATTGGAAAAACTTATCCAAGGATGTGATTGACTTCGTACAGAAATGTTCAATATGTCAACAAACACAAAGGAAAAATGTAAAAGAACCAATCTTGAACAAGGAAATTCCAGAATATCTATGGCAAAGAGTAGCAACCGACATATTTACATTCGAATCACAAGAACATCTGGTAGTAGTGGACAGCTACTCAGGGTATGTGGACTTCGAAAAATTACAAACTAGCACGTCTGCGGAAGTAATAAAAATTCTGAAGAAATCGTTCGCTATACACGGAACGCCAGAAGTGCTAGAGAGCGTTAACGGCCCTCAATTCTCATCTCGTGAGTTTAAAAATTTTGCAGGGAATTGGGAATTGGTTCAGGAAACATCTAGTCCACATTTTCCAAGGGCTAATGGTTTGGCGGAACGAGCCGTTCAAACCGTTAAGTCACTACTAAGAAAATGTTCCAAAGACAAGACAGACTAAGCATTGCAAAATCTGAGAGATATGCCAAGGGATAATAGCCTAGAATCACCGAATCAGAGGTTGCTAAGCAGAATGACTCGAACGAATCTACCGATCAAAAAAAATCTTCTTAAGCCAAGATAAATTGAAAATGTCACCGAAAATTTACAACTAGTAAGATAGAAACAAAAAATCTATGCCGACAAAGGGACTAAAGAAGCTCCGGATTTAAAAATCAATGACAGAATCAGAATACAAACAGGACATAGAGAGTGGACGTCAGGTACAGTTATAGGTAAACCAGATGCACCACGGTCGCTGAATATAGTGAAAACAGACGATGAGCGAACATTCTGTAGAAACAAACAACATTTGGCTAATACTACAGCTCACATCAAACTCAAAACGGAGATCACCCCGGACCCTTCGGATGACTCAAAAAGAAGCGAATCAACCCGAATAACGACAGAAAATAATGGCTGTGAACCTCGAACAAGTTAACGAAATAATTCATGTACTGAACTAAGAGACCGTAATACAGAAGTAATAACTACACGATCGGGAAGGGTAATTAAACCATTGTCAAGGTTGCATCTAAAGGTCAGGTGAGAGAAGTAATAAAATTGCACGGTTCGTTCCTTGACGTTGAACAATAAAAATAAAATAAAAAAGATTAGTTTAGATTTACATAAAATTATTTATAATTGAATTATATTTTTATAAGATTATATAAGCTAACCATCCTGAAAAAGATAATAATAAAAATAAAGAAAATGAAATTTAGAATTAAGTAAGACTATGTATATGTAATATAATAATATGTAATAATAATATGTAAAAAAAAAAAAAACAAGGGGGATGTAACGATACTATGTAAGCTTACCTTACACCTACTCTCCACCTGCCATTAACATCGAGTAATACCATTAAAATGCGAACAGTTGCTAGTGGAGACACGAAATTGCAACAAATTGCCATATGTCATAGAATCATTTGCTGCCAAGAAGGCATAACTTGATTGTATACCAAAATTTTACATTTCTTGGCTGGATTCAAAAACATGGCTACCAGTTTCGAATCGAAGTTTTCTAATTTGTAGTTGGAAACTTGTTTTACAAAAAGTTTTTGTTCCACAAAGAAAAATAAATTTTTGTTGAGATATTTTTAATTACATACTTAGAAATGTGGCAGCCAAAAAAGAATGATTAAAATATATATACGTGTGACGATCTTTTTTGCAAATATGAAAACGCAAATGATTTTTAACCGTCAACCCGTCTGACATAAAAATTACTATTACAATTACCATGGGGCCTATTCTCGAATTCCACATCCATCCCCGAAATAATTTTTTTGTGATAAATTAATGTTAAACTGTACGCAGCCAAATTATCACAGCAGAGGTGTGTTATAATTTTGACATGTTCGTAATAATTCTTGTTTCTGTGCCGGTGAAGTAAACAAAATAAGTTTTATATCATTTAATTTAATTTTATTTATATAATATAATAAGTTCCAGCATTTTCTAGTGTCCAGCATTTTGTGAACAATATCACAAACTGTGAATGTTGACATGTTCATTGCTGCACCTACAATTCTATAACAAGTCCCACTTGCCAGCCACAGCAAAAATATCATTAGTTGCATTTCCGGTCCCCAACCATGGTTTTTATTGGGCAAGAATTTGCTAATGGCGATGAAAGTGTTAGACGATATCCTTAAACACAGAATCATTATAACTAAGTATTGAATTAACAATACTGTTTGTTAAGGGAATTGTGTACATTATTTGTCGCTGCAAAAAATGAGCAATACCTAACATACATACCTGTAAGTTTAAATGTATCATACCTGGGAGTTTAGGAGATCCATTATTAAAGGTCGCGCAAAGTTCCGTGTTCTTCTCATTAAACACATGTAACCCAAAATTAATAGAAATAATACAATTTGTCATTTGTTGTATTTCCAAATGTCAATTTTATTATTTCAAAATTATTTCAGTATTCGGACAGCAAATGAACTTATTTCAAATATGGAAGAGAAAATTATTTCACTAATGTCAAATTTATCACAAAAAAATTATTTCGCACAGAAATCGGACACGTCCTTACTATAACTCCAAAATATTTAGTATATTATAGCCTAAACCCCCTCAAACTTGCTCTTAAACACAAATCAAAACTATTTTAAATTGAAAAACCAATTAAAAACATTTAATAATCCCAGAAAGTTTCATTTTAATTATTTCGGTCAGAAAATTAAAAATATTTTTTCAAATTTTCGTCCGAAAAAGTACACGAAAAAATTTTTCGTGTGGTTTTTCTGTTATAATTTTTTATTCTGTTATAAATTGCCAACTTAAAAAAAATTGTATATATGTACATACTTAAAAATACTACTGTGACATTTAAAAAAAAACATCAGTTATCAAAATACATCGCCGTCGTTAAGAAAACCAATAATGGAGCAGCCAAATAAAATAAAAAAAAAACAAAAGACGGAGGAAAAGGAGCTTATGAAAAAAAACAACAGAATTTTCGAAGAAAAACTAATAATTGAAATCGAAGCGCACCCGTCAATTTATAATAAAACATCCACGGATTACAAAAATAAAAATAAAAAAGCAGCTGCGTGGGATGAAATTTCAATAATTTTAGCGAAACCTGGTAAGCGCATGCTTATAATCTCTTCAATTAAATAATGTATTATTTTCTTCTATTTTAACAATTTAGTTGATGAATGCCACAAAAAGTGGATTAATCTCCGGGATTCTTTCCGAGCTTATTTCAAAATTGAAAAAAATTTACCCAGCGGTTCTGGAAAAGATACTGGAGTAAAGTGGTGTCATTTCGAAAATATGCAGTTCCTCGTTCCATACACCAAAGTATCCGAAGAGTAAGTTTGCTTAGGTGTTAATTTTGTGAAATTTTTATAAAATTGAAATATTTTAATTTAAGTGATTGCGGAAATTTCTCCACCGATTCAACCGATGTGATACTATTATTGGATGACGAAAGTATCCATGGCGAGGAAACTGCGACTCAACAGCACAGCTCAACACGCAGTCAAAACACAACTACCCGTGTACTTGGAGAAGCTTTAGAGGCAGAATTACCCAGAAATACTCGTAAACGTCCTGTGCCAAACGGAAACGACTACGCAATTGGAAAGGTTTTAAAAGCTATTGAAAACATAGCAGAACCGAGCCCACCTCAAAATACAAATCCTATGTCAAATTTTTTTGTGTCACTCTGCGAATTAACAAAAAAAATTTCAATTCAGCAACAAATTGACTTGCAAATTGAAGCTTTGCAGCTTGTAAAAAAAATTTCGTCGGAAGAATATATAACTTTATAATACATATTTAACTATAAATGTGATTTAACTTGGCCTAGAAGGCTAATATATGTACTTATTGAAATTCATATTTTTAAATAAAACAGAAAAATAAATTTTTTGTGTCTGTGTATTATTAATAATTTAGACAACGTCTTTATATCAATCCGTGTTGGAAATATACATCCCCTTCTTTTAAGCACCAGTCGGCAAATTTTTCACGGACATCGTGTGCATAAGAAGCGGGCGGTATAATTTGGTCTTCTATATTCCCGGGTCCGTTAAATCTGCATCGAAATTAATGTTATCGTTCGGAATTGTTCCTACTTCGCCTAGATTGGTTCTTAAAAAATTATGCAAGATGCAACAGCACAAAACGATTTGTTTAGCAAATGGCACTTGAATCTCCAACGACTTCAGCAAAATTCGCCACGTATGAGAAAGAATGCCGAAGGCATTTTCAACTATACGGCGAGCGCTGGATAACCTGTAATTAAATAATCTCTGTTTTACAGATAATTTTAGTCCTGGATATGGAGTTAATAAATTGGACTTAAGCCCAAAGCCCTCATCGCCCACCAAGACTTGTGGCATTAGCAAGCTACTAGTGCCCGGCAAATATGAAGCGTTGGGAATATTTAAAGAGCGGGAATTGTTTATCCACGCTTTACCGAATTCGCAATTAGAAAATACCGCAGCATCGCTTATGGAGCCATACGATCCTATGTTCACCATAACAAATTTGTATTGGGCATCCACCACTGCCATCAAGCCAATCGAGAAATGCTTCTTATAATTGTAGTAAAGACTCCCACTATTGCCGGGACAAAACATTTTGATGTTTCCCGCCCACGGCGCCGAGACAGTTTGGAAAATTCCAACGTCTATAAAACTCTTGACATATTTTTCGCCATCCAGACTGGGTTGGTCTTGGTAACAGAATGCTCTTCAGTTTCATATTGATTGCCATTATGGTTTGAATTATGCACCTCCTCACGGTCGTTATACCCATATGGAAGCGTAAGGCCAAATCTGTGAAAGTAGCGCCAGTCGCCAAAAACCTAGGACATGTATCTTATATACAAATATAATGTATATTTTTATAGATTTTGAAATTACCTTAGTGTAATCACCAGCTTTTCCTTTGCGGAAATAGCATCTTCCCTAAAATTAGATTTGTCTGGTGTAATAATATTAAAGATTTTTAAAAGAATGTAATTAAATTGGGTTTGGTTCATCCGAAAATATTGATAAAATTTTGGTGGATATAGTTCTAAATTTATTATCAATGTATGAAACTCCCCATGAGTTTTTCTTAATTTATTTATAGGATGTACATGGTACTTCGCGCGGGTCCTACTTTTTCTCGCGAAAACAAATTCTCTTACTTATGACACACGCTACTATTATTCAAATCTAGGATATTTTGATTTTGTCACTAACGAAAATAGAATTTCGGTTTGGTCATGGGTAATATAAAACGAAAAAATTCAAAAAAGGGTCAAATTTTTCGTTTTTTGTGTTTTTCTTTTTCCTATGGGCAAAGGTCTTTAAGAGGGGAATAAAGATTTTTATTATGAAACGTAAACAAAATCATATGGGATTTTCAAATACATTTTTTTATATCGTCTTTATTTTCAATTTAAATAAACATTTTTATTTACAAATATAAATAATTTGATACCAAATATATCGAAATGTAAATTGTGAAGAATTTTGATTGAAATTAATAATCATTTATTAAGTAATTTTCCATTTTTATAAAAATATTTGTTTCTCAAAACATCGGCATGCTTCGTATTCCTCTAATCATAATATAAATGTATTATGAAAATGAAATGTTTAGAGGAACACGAAGCACGACGATGTTTTGAGAAAAAAATATTTTTACAAAAGTGCAAAATTACTTAATAAATGATTATTAATTTCAATCAAGTTGTTCACAATTTACATTTCGATATATTTGATATCAAATTATTTATATTTGTAAATAAAAATGTTGATTTAAATTGAAAATAGAGACGATATAACAAAATGTGTTTGAAAATCCCATATGATTTTTTTACGTTTCATAGAAAAAAAAAAATCTTTATACCCTTAACACATACTACCACACATTTTTGTGTCATGGCTTTTTATGTAGTGGCATTGGTTTCATCAATGCCGTCTAGAATATACAAGCCATACTGCTAAAAGCAAAAATTATTATTTTTTATTTCATCGACATAACCTAGATGGCAATTAACATTCGAAAAATGAGAGTTGAGAGAAACAGAGAATAAAAAATTTCAAAAATAAAAAAATTATTTAGTATTATCTCATTCGTAGACGAAAGGAAGGTTGTACATATTTTTATCTCTGCTAATTGTCTGCATAATTTAGGACTAATAAAACTATTAATGAAATAATGATATAAATATTAACTAAAAATGTAATATGGGTTGTACAAATTTATATGAACTTTTTTTTATTAATAATTTTAAATTATGAAAAAAACACACGACGTACAACCTCCCTTTCCTGCGCTTGGATTAATACTAATTTATTTTTCATATTTTCACATGTTTTAATCTCTTCGTTTTCAAGTTTTGTTCTCTTTCATTTTTCTAGCATTAATGCCATCTGCAGAAGATTAACGGAACAGTCGACATAAATTCAGTGACGTAGACAGCAGTATGGCTTGTATATTCTAGACGGCATTGAAAAAGCGCAACAGAAATATCCCCACTCCAAAATTTAGTTTATAGACAAAAACAGTGCAAAGAGGTAAGAGACGAAGAAATGCAACAGCGTAAGCGTGACTTGTGTGGAATGGCTAAATAAAGTTATATCTTAACACCCGACACGAATGGTTGTAATCTTATAAGTTTAGTAGTAATTGAAATTTTTAGGAAGCTATTACTCTCTCGATCGTTGTTTACCTGATTACTTGTGTCTATTTTTAATTTTTAACTGCTAACCTAACCTCACATCTATCGCCACTCAAACTTACCCGATAATTAATTCAATTTTATTTCACTAAATTAAATAAAGACAGTTCTAACCGACTCACCAAAATTTTGTTAATTATATATGCTAAAAAAATTCTCATAATAGAAACATTTCACATATTCGCATTATGTTTTAATAACTTTGTTGTTGCAAACGAAACTTTTGCTAAAAATTAGATTTGACGATTTCAAATGCTGGAGGACATTACTTGCATGTGGCAATAACTTTAATTTCCATTTAGTGGAAATGTTGAGAACTGAGTAGGCTATGGCTGCCCGTGTTTGGCGTTTAAATTGTGTCTATACTTATAATATTTTGTAAAAAATTTTGTAAACTTTTTTGCCAAATTTAAAAAGTTTAGCTATTTTGTTTTAAATTATTTTAATTAAAAGTAAGTACATATACTAATTTAAAGTAAATGTTTGACACATTTACATTTACATATACGATTAATTTGTAAATTATGGTAATAATACCCAAGTATAACAAAACTGAAAACTTGAATCGGTTATAAAATCTTTTCCGGTTTTCGTTCGAAAAAATTGAAAATGCTGAAAAGATGGTGTTTCAAATTTTTAACACATGTAGCGTTGAAGTACAAATGTATTTTTGTTTTCTGTAGACGCCATTACGATTGCGTTATACGTAAATAGTTCATGTGTCTGTTTATTAAAAAAATCGAAATCGACTGAAACTGATAGTGTGTAAAAGATAATAATTATGAAATAGGAATAAATTTATCAATAAAAGTGTTACAAGCAGACGCCTGGCCACTACTTGATTCGACATCGATACCAATTACATTTGCGATACCTCATCATATAAATTTTTGTGGACGAAAACTTACGTGGCTACACCGTTTCTGTCATGATGAACTAAAAGTCTCATACCTCAAGAAACCCTGTATCATTACGATGCAAACTTTTCAAATGGCTGTCCTATTGTTGTTTGAGACATGTGATGTGATGACGTAAGGATATACAAGAAACGCTACAGTTAAATAATGAAATGTTACAAAAGCATATTCAAAGTTTAATTGAATCAAAATTGTTGCTGTGTGGGACAGAGGTTGGTTTTTTTGTTTTACTAGGTCTTGTACCTTGAATACAATATAATATTGTAACGCTTTTTTTCTTTACAGAAATTAGAAGATTCAACCGAAATTATTGACTATTCAAACAAAAGGACTAAGTTTAAAATTACTGCAGCTCTCCAACGTGAAACACCTCAGGAAGTTGAACATGCGATGCACGCAGTAAATGAAGATAGAAAAATGTATTTACTCAGGTGGAGTTAAAATTTATATATTATAATAAATGTAATATTGTAATTTATACATGTAATAAAAATAAAAAGTATTCTTAAAAAAAATATATTTTTAATTAAAGCTAGATTTAAATTCAAAAGTGAAATTTTGGCGCCAAAATTTATATTATAAGCCCCGCCCACAAATTTGTCGTACCATAACCTAACTTTTCTTTTCATCATTTTCCGAGTTTTTTGGCCAACTTTCATAGGAAATCTTATAATAAGTCGGACATTAATTCGGAAAAGAATCGGAGATGAAATCAGCGAAATGTCAGAAAAATACAAAAATTTTCGGATATAAAAATACTTGGGTATCATTAAAAATAGAAACAATCATCGTAAATAAATGGATGCTTCACTAAAAGTATTTAACTTCATTTTGCAACCATATATCTGGTTAATAAATAAATGTAAGGATTCAGTCATATTAACTAAATAGGTATCTGTAATTTCTAAAATTAGTTTTCTAACATTAAAAATAAAATAGAATTTTTTTATGTCGTTTTCCAGTTACAACAAAGAGTAGAAAACCGACGAAAGATTTGGCAAAATGTCAGTTTTTGACATGTTTTACTGTGGTTTTCAATTGATCAAAACAACTAAACTTGACATACAAGTAGAAAATGATCCAGTTTCGTTTTTTTTATGCACTGAATTTAATTTTGTTGGTCAATCGAAAACGACATTAGTATAGTGCAGTTTGCTATTTCAACAGTTTTGATAGAATAGCTTCCCAAGTATTTTTATATCCGAAAGTTTTTGTATTTTTCTGACATTTCGCTGATTTCATCTCCGATTCTTTTCCGAATTAATGTCCGACTTATTATAAGATTTCCTATGAAAGTTGGCCAAAAAACTCGGAAAATGATGACAAAAAAAGTTAGGTTATGTCTTGCACAAAAAGTGGGCGGAGCATATTTAATAAATTTAAGCGGCAGTATTTTGGTTTTGAATATGAAAATGAACAACAAAAATTTATTTGGATTTTAACTATTTTATTAGCAAATTTTATAATAATTGTATAAGTTTATTATTATTAAACTGGTTAATAATTAAATAACATCATAATAACAATTTTAAATTAAATAAATTAAATATAAATAAATTCACCTAAGTATGTACATATAAAATTTATATATAGCAAATTATATGAGCATTTACATTGCGCAAAAGTAATTTGATTAAACAATTAATTATAAAATGCTTTATAAAAGACAAGCTACACATTTCAGCTTCAAGGGCAAGTTACACACTTAAATTAAATTAAACTAACATGATCTATGTGTCTTGCTACCATATAAAAATAAAGCTCTTAAATGTATCGTTGCACCCTTAAATTAAACACACGAGACATACAAACTAAGTTGGTTGGTGTCCGCAAAGTCGTGCTGAAAATTATAAGTAAATTAAATGAAATAACTATATGTATAAAATATTCGTCAATATTTACCTTATGGATGATTTTAGCACTAAATTATTTTTAATAAAATATATATTTATATAAAAAACGTAAAATTATACGAGCACAAATTAATATTATAAACTTGATAACAAAACTAATCGTAAATAACAAACAAGAAAATTCACAACAAATGTAATGGCGTCTTTCATACAAGCAAAAAAAAAATATGTTTGCACTCCAACGCTATATGTGTCGAATGTTGAAAACCAAATTTCATCATTTTCCGAGTTTTTCGTCTGAAAACCGGACAAAAATTGATAACCAGTTGAAGTTTTCAATTTTGTTATACTTGGGTTGAGACTTTAAGAGTAGAGTATTGAGCAACAGGATGACGACATTACGTTTTTCATTTACATATATTAAAACGATTTATTTGTTTTCTAAAATAAAAAAGATGTTTAAAACAAAACAATGAATTTAATAAAAACAAACTAAAAATAGATTTTTCAAATATATTTTACGAATGTCGCATAATTATCTTAAGATTTTTCAACGACATATACTAAAGATACATGTTAAACCGAAAGTGATCTGACTGAAATCGTTCGAGATAAATTCAACATGTACGCACGGCGGCTTGACTGAAAGCAAAGATTATTAACAAGATCTTATTGTTAATAATCTTTGCTTTCACTCAAGCCGCCGGTACGTGTTGAATTTATCTCAAACGTTTTCAGTCAGACCACTTTCGGTTTAACATGTATCTTTAGTAATAATCTAAAATCAAAATGGCGAATTGGTGTACTAATTTTTCTTTCATTTTGTTTTGGTTTTTTTAACTCTACTCTACTCTGCATATATTTTTAAAGTAGTTTCACTCGACTCTACAAATTATTTAGGTCGAGTCGAGTTTAACTAGAAAATGACTTTACCCTTGTACACATTATGTGGTGCGGTTAAAGCATTTTCCATACCAAACGCCTCGCCTCTCAATTTTTAGTTACCACAAATGTGAAGCTAACACCTACTCTCCACCTGCGATTAACATCGAGTTATACCATTAAAATTCGAACAGTTCCTAGTGGAGACACGAAATTGCAACGACTTGCCATATATCATACAATCATTTGCTGCCAAGAAGGCGTAACTTGATTGTATACCATAATTTTACATTTCTTGGCTGGATTAAAAAACATGGGTACCAGTTTCGAATGGAAGTTTTCTAATTTGTAGTTAGAAACTTTTTTACAAAAATTTGTTGTGCCACAAAAAAAATAAATTTTTGTTGAGATATTTTTAAATACATACTTAAAAATATGGCAGCCAAAAACGAATCATTAAAATACATATACGTGTGACGATCTTTTTTGCAAAAATTTTTGCATAATTTCTTTAAAATATCAAAGCGCAAATGATTTCTAACCGTCAAATTTATTGTATGTTCTCCTCACCCGACGCCATTTTTTATATTTTTGTTACAAGATATGGTAATTGTAATGGTAAAATTTATGTCAGGTGGAGTAGCCGGGTAAGACAACTCACAATCTAATACAACTCACAATCTAATACAACTCACAATCTAATACAACTCACAATCTAATTGTATATGCTGCGAGTCGAGTCGAATTTAATATCAGTTTAGCCCTCACTTCACGAAGTCGAGTCGTTTTATAGTTAAACTCGACTCGACTAAAATAATTTGCAGAGCCGAATTATTAAGCTCTGCTCTAAAAAAATGCAATATTTACAATTAGAGTCTAGTTAAAAAAAAAACAACAAAAAAATTAAAGAAAAATGTATACACCAAAACTCGCCACTTTTATTTTAAATAAATTAGGATATACATACTCGTAAAATTGATACACAATGCCTTTTTATTTTTTTAAAATTAAATTCATTGTTTTATTTTAAATATCTTGCTTATTCAGGTTTTAATTAATTAATTTTAATAATATTTTTTTTTTTTGGTATATATTTATATACATATGTAGTTCTTATATAGCTTCTTATTTTTTCATTAAAATTACTCACCGACATTTCGGTGGTCTATCCTGTAGTTTTCAATGAGTTTGATTGGAACTTAAAATTTTTTATAAAGTACATCGCTGGAAAAATTAAAAAAAAAAACATACATATGTTGCGATCGATAAAAAGAATAATTAGTCTGAAACTAAACACTTCAGAACACATGAATTACAATGTGGTTTTCCAGAATTTTTTATTTTTTTTTTTTAAATCAATTTTATTTATTTATTTTACGTCATTACAATCTAGTCTCCTGGTCTAATGATCAATTTGTTTCTGGCTTAATTTACTAACTTATACCGATTTTCCATCGTCAATAGTATAATAGCATAATAGTATAATACTATTATCCCTCTAAACTTGGCGAATCAAAAACGAATCGCAAGCGAGGAAATTTATATATGAAACACTTCGCAAACGTATCGCCTTAGCGAATCAAAACTGATTCGTTAGTATTTCGTTTGGCGTATGAAAATTAAAATGAAAGCGAACTGATTCGTATGTATTAGTAGCTCGTATTTCTCTTCATTTTCGATCCATTTACGAGATGTTTTTGAAACAAAAACGAATTGCAGGTGAAATGAAAACGAATCACTAGCGAGCTATTTTTATCAGGTAGTAATTTTATTCAAACAATAATTAGGCCTGTTTAGACGAGTACTTTTTGGGCGCTGATTTTCCTCGTTTCTTACTTCTTTGCCTACAAACTAATTTTGGAGTAGGGATATTTCGATGAACGTTTTCAACAAAAATTTGTAGCGCTGATCGTGTTGTTACACACCAACACATATAAAAATATTTACCGTTATTTTTTCTTATTTTTTTATTTTGACAGGAGCTCATTCTAATTTTCTTGTTACAAGCGAGGTGAACAAATAATAAAATGAGTGAAATTGATTGGAATAAAGAGCAAACACTCTTTTTAATCAATGAATTTAAAAAATATCCATCTTTATACAGTCCGTTGGATATTAATTTCACAAATAAAATTAAGCGATCGGAGAAATATAATTTAATGTTAGATGCAATAAAACAAATCAGACAAAATGTAACAATTGCACAATTGAAAAAAATCAGGACCTCAGTATAAATCAGGATCTCAGTATCCCAGGATAAATCAGTAAATTTTTATTTTCAAATTTTCTAGAATGTAATATACACATACATAGACGAGTAACAACAAACAGTCTAAACGCGAGGTGTTGTTGTTACAACACAAAAAATCGATGAAGTAGTACTCGTCTAAACAGGCTGATTTGAAAGTAATATAATATTATCAAATAAAAATCGTTAAAATATTGGTTATATACATATATTTATTTCAGTAATTCATTTAATTTAAGTTATATAAAATATCACAAAATTTCATTATTATGTAATTCATTATTATGTAATTCATTATTATAATTATTATAGAATAAAAATAAATATTTAATTTTAATATATATTTATGATAATGCACCATATTATTTATTTGTTATTGCGTATAGATTTATTTGCTTTACGCACTCGGTCCTTAGCATAATGGAACCATTTTTTAATTATATTTATGATCTCGTAGGTACGCACTGATGGGAAACGTTGGGTTGTAATTTCTAAAATATATAAATAAAATTTAGATAAACTTCTAACAGTTTAAAGAAAAACATAATATTACCTTTAATTAAATTCATTATAGTGTATGATTTGACAGAAATATTGCTATTTTGGCCAAACCAAGAGAAATCTGTTGCTGCAGAATCGGTCATCACTGTCTTCAAACAAGCCCGTACAAATTTATCAAGGTTGGGTTCGTTTATTTTTTTAAGAGTTGTAATCTATAATTAGAAATTAATTTTTTTTGTTAATATTATTATATTAAGTATGACATTATGTTATGAAAATTAACTGACCAAAGCCTGTTCGTATTCTTTTGCTTTGATTTGCTGCTCCATTTCTTTGAAGTTTTCGGAAGTTTCTGCAGGGAGATGGAGCAGAGGGAGATTATCATCTGTATCGGTTGATCGATTCGAAAGGCTTTGCTGATGCTCGCGTCTTAAATATTTGACTTCCTTAATTAGTATATTTAATAATGCGGTATTAGCCAGTATCAATTTTTCATTATTTTCACATTTTGTGCAAACTATACTAGTTGTGGGGGAAGGTAATTCGGTAATATTTACGCTACGTTGGTTACTTGAAGGATCGGTTTCGGTAGGAACAACGTTCATAAATGTACGAAGAGGATTATCCATTGATTGGAAACAGACCTTATGTTGTAAATAATTTCCTTTTATTGTACATTTGGTGCAACTGTTATATCCTGAATGGGATTTAACGCCTAATTAAATAAAAAACATAATTTCATCAGAATTAATTCATGAAATAAGGGAAATTTCATTCATGCCGAGTTTATAAGAATATCCCGCAGAGAAATACGTAACTCGAAAAATCGAGTCATATTTTAGACTAAAAATTGTAAACAAATTTTCCCTCCGAAATAAATCAATAGCAACCTGCTGCACATTTCTCTGCGGGATATTCTTATAAACTCGGCATCAATGTTTAATAATAAGTATAATCATTCAGTGTGATGATTAAACAGATAAAATAAATTGGTTTTAAATATATGCTTAATGTAAATAACTTACCCAATATAAATGACCGTGCTGGAGCATCGCAAATAAACGATATTATTTCCACCAGTATTTTTCTATTTTGAAACAAAATGCCGTGTTCATTCAAGTCCTTCAGTTCGTCGATGAAAGATTGTAGGAAACTATTGGCGCAAAATGGTTTTTTATGGCCGTGAAATATTCCAATTAAAAATATATCTGTAAAGGGAACTATATTTCCCAAGATAGGCCACAATTGATGTGTCGAGCTTTTGGCCAATGGAACACCATCAATTCCTACATGAATTCGTACTACATCATTTTCATATTTGTTATTCATAAGAAATTTTTCAACATATTTTTTCAATCCAATATGGGAATAGAAACCCTCACCCATGGGTAAAATAAGTGAATTTGCTTCGTTCGGTGTTTTTTTTATCGTCCTTATACTTTTCGGCAAATTTGGATGATATTTTCGCAACAATTCTAGCAAACTATTTCCAGCTGCTTCTGTAATTTTGAAGTTAATAAACCATTCTGCTATATCACTACATATATTCGATGTTTGATAGTCGTCTAAGTTCTCAGAGAAAGCAAAATTATCTGATTCGTATTGGCTTTCATTAGACTCACTATCTTCTTCAATTTCATCTCGTTCAATTTCTGGCGTGTGAATATGAAAATCACAGCTCATACTTTCCGTATCCAGGTCTTGTTGCATATCATTACTTCTATGTACAGTATTATATATTTCATTATGAATATCCCCAATTTCACGTCGTATGTCGTAATACGCTTTACTGTCCATCACAATTTTTAAAAAATACTTATTTTTATAAAGCCGAAATATACTTACTACAATAGATCACTGCACCTATTAATTAATGTATCTTAACACACAGCCTATCACCATATACAATCAATTAATGAAATTAAATTAAATAATTAGTATTTTTTTAAGTTTTAATAATTTATAAATAAAATAACACACAATACAATTTTCGGCATAACCACATTTGACATCTGTTTTTAATGAAAAAAACAAAATGGCTACACACCACTTTTTTTTTTTAATTCTCTTATAAAAAATTTTTATATATAGCACAAAATCGTGATAGTGTTGGTGTCATATAACAAAACGTTTCACCTGCGTTTCGTTTTCGACTCACCTTGGCGAGACCTCGTAAATTTATTTAGAGGGATACTATTATTCCTTGTCGGTTTTCCATCGCATGCGACGAAGTTAGCACCAATTATAGTTTTTTTTTATGTGAACGTAGGTATAATTCATATTTTGAACATTTTAACGTGTATTCATAATAAAAAAACAATTAAAAATAACCAAGCATACGCAATAGTTGAGTTTTTAAAAAATTAATAAAATGTATGCACTATGCAGATACCACAAAAAAAAAACAACAAAAAATCGAATGAATTTAGTGAATTGTGAAAATAATACACTGTCAGATAAATTTACAATGTTAAAAACATAATTTGCTACCTATTATATTTTTGATAGCTAGTATAACAAAATATTATATTTATACTATTATACTATCAACTTCGGTTTTCCATCGTCGTAGTATAATAGTATAATACTATTATACTATGACGATGGAAAATCGGTATTATATTAATATATATCTTCCTCTCATTGGCGTCCCATAGTGTCTGGTAAAGTGAAGTAAACGTCCTCTTTGTAGTGGATTTTAGATCAGCACAATGCTGTTTAAGATAGCAATTACACCAGCTGAAAAGGTTTGGTTCGTATAAGACGTACTAAATTTTCTTGCTTAGGAGCTGAGTTGCCTCAATGTTCACATGTTGCCTTTCTCGGTACTATTTCTTGATTTATGGTAATTGGAATATGTTTGAATCGTTTTTTTGTCCATTTATATATTTGATTTATAGCTGATTGTAACTTCTGTGATGATTCTTCGTTACTTTTTCCAACAGCTAAGATCGCCTTGTCATCTGCAAAAGTCGCCACTGTGCTCAAGTAAGAGGTTTTGGTGCAGTAAGAGGTTTTGGTACAGTCTTACATAGCCGGTTAAGGTCTCACAGTACGGGGTGCGGGTTGCCAAAACATCAAATGATCTTGCTAGACGGCTATAATTATGCTCCTCGAAGCGTAAATTCTCGCTAACGTAGCGATCACCTGCGATACTCACCGATTGTATGCAATGAACATATGTATGAACTCTTTTGGCATGCGGCCGCCTTATGACCAGCAAATGTGTCGATGCTACGTAAGACCGTGTTTTAAGACCAATGACAGCCATGACTATGCGCGGAATACGAAATAGTCTTAGCTAAGACTCGAGTACTAAAATCAAGTAAAAGTCTCATAAGACGATTTTTTAGTCTGTGACTCTGGGTCAGAATTGGCCTGTTAATTTATTCTAATATTCTCAAGTGGTATTTTATTTCAAAACGATTTTTTTACTTTAAATTACGTACATTTATTTCTTAATTTCATAAAATAATAGTCCAATTCTGACGTTAAGACTCTTAAGACTCTCTTAGCTAAGACCCAGTTTGTAAATTTTTTTTTTAAGACGAAAGTCTTACAGTCCAATTCTTACGATAAGACTCTTAAGACTCTCTTTGCTAAGACCCAGTTTGTAAATTATCTTTTTTAAGGCGAGAGTCTTAATCGGTATTTTGGCGGTAATTTTCTGAAATTTTTGAGAAATATTTGTGTTTGCTTTTACTTTTCTTTACTTAAATACCATTTCTTATAAATTCCATTTTCATTCTATTTTGTAATCCGTCCATTTTGTTTTTTTTATACGTGTATTTATTCTGCCTGGATATTGCAATTTTCATTGATATAAAAAATATATCTTTTTATTAATAATTCCAATAAATTCAATTCTATAAATTTAAATTATACTTATTTAAATTTTGAAAAAAAATTAAATAAGTATAATTTAAATTTAAATAAAGAAATTAAAATAAGAAATTTAATAATAATAAATAATAATTTTAATATATGTAATACATATTAAAAATTAAACCCATCCAACATTTCATTGAGTACGTTTATGCTTAGGGTTCAACCTGGTTTGAACCTAGGTTAACTTTTACTATAAACGGAGTCGAGTCATCTTGTAGTTAACTCGACTCGACATAAAAAATTTCTAGGGTCGAGTCGAGTTAACTCTAAAAACCTTCACTATAAACGGAGTCGAGTCGAAAAATAAAAACAACAAAAAAATAGTAATAAAAAGACACCATTTTGATTTCTTAATTCGTGTGCGAATCTTCGATTTTTGTGTGGCAATAAAACTTTGTTATTTTATTTTTATAAAATTCAGAAAATAATACAAGAAAAACATATAAACATACGATAGTAAATGATTTTTTTTTGACGTTTCTGACTCGGTTTCAACCTAGTGTCGACTCGACTACGAATTGACTCTGCAGTATAAACGCTAAAAAAGATAACTACAAGATGATCCAAAGTTAACTAAAAGATGACTCGACTCTGAGCATAAACTTATTCATTTATACGAGAAATTATAACTTATGACGCTTCGGCTTAACACCACCAAATCAGCCTGTTTAGACGAGTACTTCTTCATCGATTTTTTGTGTTGTAACAACAACACCTCGCGTTTAGACTGTTTGTTGTTACTCGTCTATGTATATGTATATTACATTCTAGAAAATTTAAAAATAAAAATTTACTGATTTATTCCATGTGTAGATTTTCTTGTTTGAGGTTTAAAAACATTGCGAATACCAGAAATTAATATCCAACGGATTGTATAAACATGGGTATTTTTTAAATTCATTGATTAAAAAGAATGTTTGCTCTTTGTTCCAATCCATTTCAGTCATATTATTACCGATAATTATCAATTTAATTCTCAAATAATATTAAATTAATTATAATTAAATATTATTGAATTATTGTATTTAATTTTATTTATTTTAAGCACCAAAACAATGTTTTTTTCACCTTCTCGCTTGTAACAAGAAAATTAGAATGAGCTCCTGTCAAAATAATAAAATAAGAAAAAATAACCGTAAATATTTTTATATGTGTTGGTGTGTATCAACACGATCAGCGCTACAAATTTTTGTTGAAAACGTTCATCGGAATATCCCTACCCTACTCCAAAATTAGTTTGTAGGCAAAGAAGTAAGAAACGAGGAAAATCAGCGCCCAAAAAGTACTCGTCTAAACAGGCCCAATGTGTCGATGCGACGTAAGACCGTGTTTTAAGACCTAATGACAGCCATTGGGCCTGTTTAGACGAGTACTTTTGGGGCGCTGATTTTCCTCGTTTCTTACTTCTTTGCCTACAAACTAATTTTGGAGTAGGGATATTTCGATGAACGTTTTCAACAAAAATTTGTAGCGCTGATCGTGTTGTTACACACCAACACATATAAAAATATTTACGGTTATTTTGTCTTATTTTTTTATTTTGACAGGAGCTCATTCTAATTTTCTTGTTACAAGCGAGGTGAACAAATAATAAAATGAGTGAAATTGATTGGAATAAAAAGCAAACACTCTTTTTAATCAATGAATTTAAAAAATATCCATCTTTATACAATCCGTTGGATATTAATTTCACAAATAAAATTAAGCGATCGGAGAAATAAAATTTAATGTTAGATGCAATAAAACAAATCAGACAAAATGTAACAATTGCACAATTGAAAAAAAAAATCAGGACCTCAGTATAAATCAGGATCTCAGTATCCCAGGATAAATCAGTAAATTTTTATTTTCAAATTTTCTAGAATGTAATATACACATAGACGAGTAACAACAAACAGTCTAAACGCGAGGTGTTGTTGTTACAACACAAAAAATCGATTAAGAAGTACTCGTCTAAACAGGCTGATTACTACGCGCAGAATACGAAATTGTCTTAGCTATAACCCTGCCGGCCACGCGTAACGCAAACGTTCATTTTACGAATAGTCTCTACTACTAAAGTGTTCGTAAACGTTACGCTAAAAATGAGTAGATATGTTACTTTAAAGACTCGATGTAGTGATATGTAGTCTTTAAAGACTCGATTACTAAAATAATGTAAAAATCTTACATAAGAGATTTTTTAGTCTGTGACTGTGCGTCAGAATAGGCCTGTAAATGTATTATATGTATGTATGTATTTTTTAAATTTACCTTATGCTGCTAGTTGTTATCAAACTAATGTTGAATTCGTTTCACACAAAATCATAAAAAAAAAAATTGATGTACATCGAAAACCATATTCGTTTCGTCAAAAAACATCAATAGTTTTTCGATGTACATCAATTTTACGAAATGTTCATTTTTTCATAAATTTACTAACACCAACAAATTAGAAACGTCAATTTTTAGTTGTCAATATACATATAGGGTTTTTATGTCTCGATTTTTAATCATTTTAATTGAATTAAAAAAGTTATCAATATATAATTTCTTGCGCCTCGATTTTGAATCATTTTAATTGTTGTGTTTCATTTTAATTGTTGTGTTTCATTTTAATTGTTGATTAAAGCACTCGACTAAACACTACAAAATCGATTCGAAATTTGTTTTAAAATGATTACCAATACAAACACAAAAAAGCATCAATTTTGGTTTCATGTACGTTTTACACTACAAAATTTACACTGATTTGAAAAAAACGAAAAGATTTCGAAATAATTTATAGCAAGGGCCCTATTCTCGAATACACTGATTTGAAAAAAAACGAAAAGAATTCGAAATAATTTATAGCAAGGGCCCTATTCTCGAATTCCACATCCATTTTCCACGTGCGGTCATCTGTCAAAATTCATAAAAACGTTCGGAAATTGTAATTCGTGTATTCTTGAATTCGTTGCTGTTTTTTTTTATTCATTCCGAAGAAAGGAATAGAAGGAATGGAATATTGGTCATGTGGCTTTGGAATATTGCAAACGGAATATGTATAATGAAAAATAACAAAAGGAAGGAATGGAATATTATTATTATTATTAATTAATATTATTTTTATTAATTATTATGGTTAATTTATTTTTAAGTTTATACGAGCAATTATTTACGGCAATAAACAATGACGAATAATTACGACGAACTAAAAATATCCCATTCATTCTACCTTTTCATCTAGTACGAAAAGAATACGTTTGAATCACAAGTATTTTTATTTCCGAAAATTTTTGCATTTTCCAAACATTTTGCGGATTTCATCACCGAGTTTTGCCAGGAATAATGCCCGACTTATTATCAGATTTACTATTACTACGTTTCCATGACAGAGTTAACCCGGTTTAAGAGTTTCGTTGAGTTAACAACATGGCCGCGCTAATCCATATTGTTTCCATGCAATTATAAATTCTAGTGTAATTTGACATTTCAAAACAATTTAAAGTCACTTTTGGAAATTTTATTTGTATGGTGGAAATTTTTCAATTTAACATTTATTGTGATTTTTATGATTTATAAAGTATTATGGAGATAAAAGAATACTCGCAATTCCATTTTGAATTGGTATAATTGTTTTTTTCGCTTTTGACAGATAGAATCCCTTCTAACCCTACTACTTTCGTTGAGTTAAGTTGGATTAAGAAACTTAACGAAGATCCTAAACTCGACATGTTTCCATGATAAGATAATCCACGTTAATCCCGGTTAACTCCATCATGGAAACGTAGTATATGAAAGTTGTCGCAAAAACTCGGAAAATGATGACCAAAAAAGTTAGGTTATGTCTTGCACAAAAAGTGGGCGGAGCATATTTAATAAATTTAAGCGGCAGTATTTTGGTTTTGAATATGAAAATGAACAACAAAAATTTATTTGGATTTTAACTGTTTTATTAGCATATTTTATAATAATTGTATAAGTTTATTATTATTAAACTGATTAATAATTAAATAACATTAAAATAACAATTTTAAATTAAATATAAATAAATTCACTATAGTATGTACATATAAATTTATATATAGCAAATTATATGAGCATTTACATTGCGCAAAGGTAATTTGATTAAACAATTAATTATAAAATGCTTTATAAAAGGCAAGCTACACACTTCAGCTTCAAAGGCAAGTTACACACTTAAATTAAATTAAACTAACATGAGCATGTGCCTTGCTACCATATAAAAATAAAGCTCTTAAATGTATCGTTGCACCCTTAAATTAAATACACGAGACATACAAACTAAGTTGGTTGGTGTCCGCAAAGTCGTGCTGAAAATTATAAGTAAATTAAATGAAATAACTATATGTTTAAAATATTCGTCAATATTTACCTTATGGATGATTTTAGCACTAAATTATTTTTAATAAAATATATATTTATATATGTAAAAAACGTAAAATTATACGCGCACAAATTAATATCATATCTTGGTAACAAAACTAATCGTAAAATAACAAACAAGAAAACGAGTATCGTTTTGTACGCGTTACGGAGCGGACCAAAAAAAGTGAATAAATTAAGTCGCAATAAGTGGTTCCGGGTACTGCGTAATTCCGTATAAGGCCCATAATTTCATAGACTGAGCGAAGGAGTCATTTTTTTTGCGACTTATAAAAAACACGTTTGTAAAAAAGACTCAGGATCTGCTTAATATTAATTGACGCGATCCATAATTCATCGTGCACGTGATCACACTTATAATAACTCACACTTATAGTAAATATAAAAATTACCACATATTAAATATTAACAAAACTGAAAAAATTTAATAATTAATACTTTTTGTGAAAAAAATATAACCTATCCAGTGCCCCAGGATTTCCCTTGAGAAATTTCTGTGGGTTTTTCTGGAAAAATATATCTCACTGGTCCTATGGATTAAAAGATCTGACCAGAGCAAATTTAAAAAAAAAAAACAAACAAGAAAAATTCGCAACAAATGTAATGGCGTCTTTGAGTACGTTTATGCTCAGCGTCGAGTCATCTTTTAGTTAACTTTGGATCATCTTGTAGTAATCTTTTTTAGCGTTTATACTGCAGAGTCAAATCGTAGTCGAGTCGAAACTAGGTTGAAACCGAGTCAGAAACGTCAGAAAAAAATCATTTACTATCGTATGTTTATATGTTTTTCTTGTATTATTTTCTGAATTTTATAAAAACAAAATAACAAAGTTTTATTGTCACACAAAAATCGAAGATGCGCACACGAATTAAGAAATCAAAATGGTGTCTTTTTATTATTATTTTTTGTTGTTTTTATTTTTCGACTCGACCCCGTTTATAGTGAATGTTTTTAGAGTTAACTCGACTCGGCCCTAGAAATTTTTTATGTCGAGTTGAGTTAACTACAAGATGACTCGACTCCGTTTTTATAATCGAAAATTGGAATTATGTACATATTTACAATTATTAGCAATCTGGTAAGTAAAAATTGTGTTTACAGTTCAAAATTGGAAATTTCGAACGTCAAACTAACAGCTAGCTCAGTTTAAAAAATTTCCGCTAGGTGGAATCTGTGATGCTCCAATCGTCAATAAACATCGAAAAAACATTGTTGTTTTTGACAAATTGAATATGGTTTTCGATGTACATCAATTTTTTTTTATGTTCTTGGACAAAAAGAATTCAACAATAGATTTCGATAAGAGTGAACAGACTCGGTGATAAACTAGCATAGTTTGTATCTTTTAAAGCGATAAATAGTAAATCCTTGGTAACTTTTATTTTTGGGTGAAATTTACATCCAAATGGGCGTATGAGAAATACAGTTGTAAAAGAAATGTAAATTTGAACTTATATTTGGTCGTAACAAGTCATTAAACAAATGTTTTCTTATGAAAATACTTTGTTATCAAAACCCAAACAACATTTTTTATATAAGTTAAGTACTTTTCATACCACACGCCTCACAAAATTTTTAGATACAAATGCCGCAAAAAAAAAAATCGCCTCAAAATTTTTAGATACAAAAGCTGTATTTTGTTGAGAAATTTACAACAACATTTCCACGTGACAGGAATTAAATAATTCGAACAAAAAATTTTAGTTATTTAATTCGAGCTCGAACAAATAAAATACGTAACTGCTTGAATGAAAAACAGAAAAAATACTAACATAGAATATAAAAATTAAATCGAAAAAATATTTCGCGGTAAAAAATAACTCCAAAATAATTCGAACTAATTTTTTCTCAACAAAATACAGTTAAATCCTCGTCTCAAAATTTTTAGATCAAATGCGAAGCTGATACCCTTTCCGAAAGTTATACTTATTAATTTAGACATACTTATTTGCCGCCATCTTAAATAAGTATGTAAAATCATCCGAATTGATTTCACATACTTATTTTCTATTTTGACTATTTTGTAACTATAAAATAATTTTTAATTAAATTTTTTATAAAACTTAATTACTACATAATATCACAATATCTACGCAATGAAATTAACAGAATTTTGGTTTTCGTTTAAGATTTTTTTTTTTGTAAGAACATACTTATTTTAAGTTACCTCGTCAACATACTTATTTAAATAAGTACAGCCTTGGCCAAAATTATAAAGCACCCCTCCCAAATTGCAGTATCTACAAAACGAATGAAGACTAAAATTAAAACTCAATATTATTAGGAAATACTTTTTATATTTTATTAATTTTAGTATTTTGTAGGTCCTCCTTTGGCTTTGATGACAGCCAGGACTCTTTTATTCATCGACCGTACTAATTTTTCGCAGGTATTTCTCGATATATTTTTCCATTCCTCTGTCAGCGCACGTTTGAGGTCTTCCTTTGAAGTCATACTGCGATCCTTGATTTTTTTTTTTAAATTGACCACAAATTTTCAATGGGATTTAGGTCTGGTGACTGGGCGGGCCAGTCCATGACTCGAATTTGTTTTTTTCGAAACCAACTCATCGTAACGCGGGAAGTATGGCAGGGGGCATTATCCTGTTGATAAATTATCGAAGAACTATCCGTTTCCCCAAAGATTTGCCGAATTGAGGCATTCAATGCAGCCTCGAGGACGGTAACATAGTTGGTACTGTTCATCGGACCCTCACAAAACAACAGTTTTCCCACCCCTGATGATGCCATACAACCCCACACCATCAGTTTACCCCCTCCATGCTTTACGGTAGGCACTATACAATCAGGATTGTATGCTTCCCCGACTCTTCTTCTTACGATGGTTGCGCCAGGAGTTCCAAAAATCTATAAGAATTCCATCAAATTTAACATAAATTTCTCTATTAATTCTTTTAAAATACATAGCACAATTTTTTATTTTTTTTTTGACTAATTATTTTTTAATATTTATTTTTTATATTTACCTCAAAAGTAGATTCATCTGACCAAACAACTCTCGCCCAATCCACGTCATTCCAATGTTTGTGTTCTCGAGCCCATCTCAAGCGACTTTTTATGTTGGTAACTTTCAATCCAGCTTGCAGGAGCCTTCTTCTAACTGTCCGTGCCGAAATGTGAACTTCTTGTTCTGTTAAATGCTCTGCAGCTATCTCAGCAGATGTTTTTCTTCGGTTTTTGAGAGATTTTCGCACAATTTGTCGATCGTCTCTTACCGAAGTGATACGATTTCTGCCTGAGCGTAGTTTATAGGCACAGTCGCCGGTCTCTTTAACCCTTTTAAATGTAGATTGAACTGCTCCACGAGAGCATTTTAATTTTTGGGATATTTTAATTTGGCTTACACCCTGGGAATCCAACAACACAATTTGTGCCCTTATTCCTTCACTGAGTTGGCACGCTTTAGGCATAATTATCACAAACACACTTTTTTTCTCAAAAAACTTACGAAAACTCTTTTTGATTTAAAACACTTTATGTGAAGACTGCACACGATCAAATACAAAACTAAAATAAAAAAATTTTACGACGCTACAACTTCTTGTTAAGAACCTAAAATAAAACAAAAATTGGTGATTTTCAATAATTAAGGGTCGCATTCGGTGGGATGACTCGTTCGTTAACACCCATTGTTTAGAAAGACATAATATTAATATATAATGCTAATAGATAGGGGTGCTTTATATTTTTGGCCAAGTCTGTAGGTCTAAATAAATAAGTATAACTTTCGGAAAGGGCCTGAGACCTTTTTATACCGGTGGCGTTGGCTTTGTATATTCGGTTGCTATCAAATATTTGATTTAGGTCTATTTTACACATGAATTATAGGAAGAAAAGTACACTAATGTCAAACTACTTAGCGGCGTCCTATATGTTTGCAAAAAATCATAAAGACGAAGAGAAGCGAAGTTTGGCATACAGCGCGCTTATCTGTTTTGGTTATAAAAAATAGTATTTTTTTATTAAATTTATATTTAACTTTTTATTGATTAGGTTTAAGCCACCGGAAAAATAATACAAACCAATTTTGAGCAGTTTTATATAAAATTCGAAGTGCTTAAAATTAACAGAAAATGGATTAGTAACAGATCAAAAGAATACGAACAAACAAAAAATTGTGTTAATAAGAAAAGTAGGTCGTTTTCAGCTTTAAATCATATAACTAAAAGAACTATAAAGCAAATAGGGTCTAAAAATTTACCCAACATCAGGTAAATATGAAGATGTCAGCACTGGTATCTAAACGATATTTTTCTTTGTTGTTGTTATATTTCAACGAAATTTTTTTTAGTTAACGAAACGTCAAAATAAAATACGCGTGCTACAAGACCGGAAGTAAACTATTGTTTTTATTTTTATTCATTTCAACTTAAAGTAATAACAATTTTGAAATGTTGACAATCGAATGAATGAAAATTATTGTGATACGGACTGCAAAACAAAATTGTTGATTAACAAAAGTGTCTCCACTAGCAACTGTTCGAATTTTAATGGTATAACTCAACATCGAGTTATACCATTAAAATTCGAACAGTTGCTAGTGGAGACACTTTTGTTAATCAACAATTTGGTTTTCCAGTCCGTATCACAATAATTTTCATTCATTCGATTGTCAACATTTCAAAATTGTTATTACTTTAAGTTGAAATGAATAAAAATAAAAACAATAGTTTACTTCCGATCTTGTAGCACGCGTATTTTATTTTGACGTTTCGTTAATGGCTGTATGATACTCACTTTTTTTCCCACTTTTTCAGTGACTAGGAAAGACAAACGGAGTGAGATAAAAAATATATATACAAAATATTTGTGAGAGTGAGTGTATACACCATAGATTTGGAAAAAAAATAGAAACGTCAAAAAAAAGTGGTAGCTCAATTTTTCTAGCAGTTAATCGAGCAAATATAGCAAAAAAAGAATTGGATTTGATTCTTTTTTTTGACATTACATACTTTTTTCTGACATTTCCGAAATAATAGAGAAAATATTTGTATTTTGTGTGCCAAAGAGAATTTATTTGTTTAATTTTAAAATAAATTTAATATACAATTTTTCCATTTTCGTTCGCCATTGTTGTTATGATTTTTTTTTTCTTTTTTGATTTTCCTTTTGGTACTGAAATACAATTTTGGGTTTGCATTGTTAATTGTTTGCCAAAATATTTAAAACGAGGATTTTTTTGTAAATATAAAAATTTACTTCACATATAAATTATGTCGTTGCAATTAATTGCGGCAGCTAATGCAAATTTATTAAATAACATGGTCCAACACAAAAAAAAATTTGATTCTATTTACAAATTTTGTTTATCCGAAACTTCAAAATATTTGCCTATAGTATTGTCTACACTACCCTTCTCTGTTTCGCTTTACTAGTTTTGCAGCACTTTATTGTACTTGAAAAAAAGTGAGTATCATACAGGATACAGCCATAACTAAAAAAAATTTCGTTGAAATATAACAACGGCAGGTGGAGAGTAGGTGTAAAGTAGTCTACAAATATTTCAAATCTAACATGGGAATTTTACACCAACAATACCGTGTATTTTCATTCCTGCTCCGGAATGAATAGTTTTAAACCAAGTTTTTGTTGGTATAGAATTATTCTAGTAATAATTTTTAAAATTTTTTTGGTTTTTTTATTTAATTTTTAATGTCAATTGATAAAAGTAAAAAAATTTCTGTTTTTATTTTGAGCATAAAGAAGCTATCAGTCCAAAAGTCGGCAGCGGGCGTTAAATTTAAATACGTGTTTTTTTGCTTATGTAGTGATAAGAAATAATAGCTTGAACAAAAATAAAATTATTATTCATAAACCCATTTGCAAACTTTATATTTTTAAAAGAGAAATTACAATTATAAGTAAATGGTATAAAATGAAATTTTATCCGCCGCCGCGAAACTCAGCGGCAAAAAAAAATCGTCGTTCATCGCTAGTATTGACGATTGTAGCATCACAGATTCCACCTAGTGGAAAATTTTTAAACTGAGGTAGCTGCTAATTTGACGTTCGAAATAGTTGTAAACAATTCCAATTTTGAACTGTAAACACAATTTTTACCTACCAGATTGATAATAATTGTAAATAATTCCAATTTTGGATTATAAAAACAATTTTTAATTACCGGATTGCAAAAATTTCTCTCGTCGCATTTATGAGAAATGTCATTTTGCCGGTTGCCTCATTTTAACTTTTTTCCTCAAGAGGCGCTTTCTCTACTTTTACAATTGTCAATATATTTTTGCACAAACTATGATTTCATATCATTACATAACCCGGCTACTCCACCTGACATAAATTTTACCATTACAATTACCATATCTTGTAACAAAAATATAAAAAATGGCGTTGGGTGAGGAAAACATACAATAAATTTGAAGGTTAGAAATCATTTGCGCTTTGATATTTTAAAGAAATTATGCAAAAAAATTTCCAAGAAAGATCGTCACACGTATATGTATTTTAATGATTCTTTTTTGGCTGCCATATTTTTAAGTATGTATTTAAAAATATCTCAACAAAAATTTATTTTTTTTTGTGCCACAACAAATTTTTGTAAAAAAAGTTTCTAACTACAAATTAGAAAACTTCCATTCCAAACTGGTAACCATGTTTTTTAATCCAGCCAAGAAATGTAAAATTTTGGTATACAATCAAGTTATGCCTTCTTGGCAGCAAATGATTGTATGACATATGGCAAGTCGTTGCAATTTCGTGTCTCCACTAGCAACTGTTCGAATTTTAATGGTAAAACTCGATGTTAATGGCAGGTGGAGAGTAGGTGTAACACCTACTCTCCACCTGCCAATAAAATCGAGTTATACCATTAAAATACGAACAGTTGCTAGTGGAGATACGAAATTGCAACGACTTGCCATATGTCATACAATTATTTGCTGCCAAGACTAACCCGGCTACTCCACCTGACATAAAAATTACCATTACAATTACCATGTCTGGTAACAAAAATATAAAAAATGGCATCGGGTGATGAAAACATACAATAAATTTGACGGTTAGAAATCATTTGGGTTTTGATATTTTAAAGAAATTGTGCAAGAATTGTTGCAAAACCGATCGTCACCCGTATATGTATTTTAATGATTCATTTTTGGCTGCCACATTTTTAAGTATGTATTTAAAAATATCTCAACAAAAATTTATTTTTTTTTGTGGAACAAAAAAATTTTGTAAAAAAAGTTTCTAACTACAAATTAGAAAACTTCGATTCGAAACTGGTAGCCATGTTTTTGAATCCAGCCAAGAAATGTTAAATTTTGGTATACAATCAAGTTATACCTTCTTGGCAGCAAATGATTGTATGACATATGGCAAGTCGTTGCAATTTCGTGTCTCCACTAGCAACTGTTCGAATTTTATTGGTATAACTCGATTTTAATGGGAGGTGGAGAGTAGGTGTAACTGGATTGTATACCAAAATTTAACATTTCTTGGCTGGATTAACCCGGCTTCTTTCTTGACGGTTAAAAATCATTTGCGTTTTGATATTTTAAAGAAATTGTGCAAAAATTGTTGCAAAAAAATCGTCACACTTATATGTATTTTAACGATTCTTTTTTGGCTGCCACATTTTTAATTATGTATTATAAAATATCTCAACAAAAATTTTTTTTTTTTTGTGGAAGAAATTTTTTTTTTTTATAGTTTCTAACTACAAATTAGAAACCTTCCATTCGAAACTGGTAACCAAATTTTTGAATCCAGCCAAGAAATGTAAAATTTTGGTATACGATTAAGTTATGGCTTCTTGGCAGCAAATGATTGTATGACATATGGCAAGTCATTGCAATTTCGTGTCTCCACTAGTAACTGTTCGCATTTTAATGGTATAACTCGATGTTAATGGCAGGTGGAGAGTAGGTGTAAAAAACATGATTACCAGTTTCGAATGGAAGTTTTCTAATTTGTAGCTAGAAACATTTTTAACAAAAATTTTTTGTTCCATAAAAAAAAAAAATTTTTGTTGAGATATTTTTAAATACATACTTAAAAATGTGGCAGCCAAAAAAGAATCATTAAAATACGTATACGCGTGACGATCTTTTTTGCAACAATTTTTGCACAATTTCTTTAAAATATCAAAACGCAAATGATTTCTAACCGACAAATTTATTGTGTTTTCCTCACCCGACGCCATTTTTTATATTTTAGTTACGTGTTATGGTAAAATTTATGTCAGGTGGAGTAGCCAGGTCACCCGACGCCATTTTTTATATTTTGGTTACAAGCCTAGTGTTCAGTCGGGCAAAAGTTATAAAATTTATCATGATATTTTTTATCACGTTTTGCCATAAAACGCACTCATTTATCACCAAAAAAAACCAAGTTTTTTTTTGGTTTTAGCTGTCAAAATAAATACATATTTGAAAACAAAATATTTGGCTTTTTATTGTGGTGTGATGTTTTTAATAATATTCAGGAAGGGTATTGTTTATTATTTTATAAAAAATCGCGATGAATTGGTTTTGATGTTGGCCAAATAAAGATGCTCTACAGAAGTTTGACGTGTAAAATCACTTTTTTCATTTTGGTTGTTCTGTAGGGCATGACATATAATACAACGAAATGAAGTTAGGGTAATAAAAAATATCATGATATTTTTTATCACTTTTGCCCGACTGAACACGACCAAGGTATGTTAATTGTAATGATAAAATTTATGTCAGTTGGAGTAGCCGAGTAAGCAAAAAAACTTTTATTTAAATTTGACACCCGCCTCAATTGACGTCTCGCACCGAATTTTTCGTAATTTCCCTCTAAACAAAAAAGGCGATTCGGAAAAAACGATACGATTGCGATATGTGAACGATGCATATTTTTTTTTTGTATTACACCACGCACTTTCTTATTTGTATTTCTACTCCCATAGAAACCATTATTCACCCATTCCACATGAGTCGCGCTTACGCTGTTGTATTTCTTCGTCTCTTATCACTTTGCACTGTTTTTACCTATAAACTAAATTTTGTTTATTGGCAAAAACAGTGCAAAGAGGTAAGAGACGAAAAAATGCAACAGCGTAAGCGCGACACTGTGTGATGGGTGATTTTTTTTCAATTGACGATTGGAGCATCACAGGTTCCACCTAGTGGAAAATTTTTAAACTGAGGTAGCTGCTAATATGACGTTTGAAATTGTTGTAAACAATTCCAATTTTGAACTGTAAACACAATTTTTACCTACCAGATTGATAATAATTGTAAATAATTCCAATTTTGGATTATAAAAAAAATTTTTAATTACCGGATTGCACAAATTTCTGTCGTCGCATATATGAGAAATGTCATTTTGATGGTTGCCTCATTTTAACTTTTTTCCTCCAGAGGCGCTTTCTCTACTTTTACAATCGTAGAGCGGCGTCAAACTAGCAAAGTTTGTATTTTTTGAGGTGATGAATGACATTTGTATTAATTGTTGTTGCTTTTCAAGTAAATGCTTGGAAACCTCTAATTTTAGCTGAATTTTACATCCAAATTGCATATGAAAAAAACAATTGAAAAATAAATCTCAATTTGAACTTAAATTTGTTCATAATAAGTCATTAAAGAATTAGTTTTTTATGAAAATGTTTTGTTGTAAAAACCCAAACAACAGTTTTCATATAAATAAACGTCAAATTAGCGGCGTCTATGTACTTGCAAAAAATCATAAAGACCAAATGATGCGAAGCCAGGCGTAGAGCGCCGCTTATGTATTTGGGGTATCAATAATGTGCATGAAATTATATACGTCAAATCATAATCAGCTGATTTTTATTTTCTTATCAATTGTCAAAGTGAATGTCGCGATTTCCTCCACTAGGAATAACAATAAATTAGTACTTATACATAGAAAGTAGAATATAATATTTATTTCAACACAAATTTCAATCGAGTGAAAAATTTGCATTTGGTTTAGTGATTATTGTAATTAATGTTTAGTGTGGTTTTTGTTCTTATGTTAGTCGTCTGTAACAATCATAATTTGCTCAAGCTTTGCTAGATACCTAGGTTGGTCTTGTAATTAACTTTTAGAAATTACATACATTTATCAAAATAATTAATATTTTAGTTGTGCAAACATTTAAGCTATTATTTAAATTAATTTTAATGAATTAAACGAAGTTGCATTTATTGGAATTACAGACTGGCTGGTTTTTGTCAATATGAGTGCAAATAAGTTGACCCAATTTCGAAATTGTCGAATATTGAGAGATCATAAAATAATACGAGAAGACATTTGGGTCCGCGAAGGCAAAATTTGCAATCCAGAAAAAATATTTTTCGACGAAAAAATTTGTGCACATGAACAAATTGACTGCGGCAATGCCATTATCGCGCCTGGGTTTATTGACCTACAAATAAATGGTGAGTGAAAAAGATTATTGTATACGAAAACATTTAAAACCACAATACAAACACGATGAATTAAATGAATGTAAATAATTGGGCTTTATCATTTTCATTGTTGTTACAAACACATGCAAATTTTGAGATATTTTCAATTACTACTAGTTAATTGACCGACTTTAATGATTATGTAGGTTGAGATTTCGATATTCAAAATTTTGATATTCATTTCAGTTACGCAGTAGTATTCATATCGGCGTTCAGGATGCGAATTTCAGTCCAAAAATGTGCGATGTGCGAGTGCGAACCGGAAAGTAATAGTATTCGTAAAATATACGTGTATGCGAGCAAAAACATTTATCATATGCAAAGAAAAGCAATATGAACTAGATGTAGTCTTACTTTGAGAAATTTACAACAATAATGCCGCATATTTTCATTCCGGAATGAATAGTTTCAAAGCAAGTTTTTTTAGCTATAGAACTATTCTAGTAGTAATTTTACAATAAATTTTTGTTGTTTTTTTATTTAATTTTTAATGTCAATTGGTAAAAGTAAAAAGAAAATTTTCGGTTTTTATTTTGAGCATAATTTGCATTTTTTGCTATAAAAACAGATATTTGCAAAAACCAGGGTAAAAAATGTGATTGCCGTGAGCCAATCTCTCAAGTCCCGAAGCTAAACGCCAGCTTTGTCGCTTTTGATGAATAAAAATTACTTTAACTAATATTGGATATCAAGACACAGGTAATCTGTGCGATCAACACACATGTAACCTGTGGATCAGCGTGAATTTTATTATAATTTATTATTCCTAAATAGTTGCAAATACTTTTCTTTCTTATTTCGAATAGAAGAGTACCGAATATTTATTTATCAATTTATATTATTTGTAGTTTAGACATTAGAGAAAATAACGCTACGTTAGTGTTCGGATTGCGTGAAGGTATAATTGGTTAACGCAAGTCTAGTTGCAGGTATTACTTTTCTAAATTTTTAAAAATTTACAACAGTACGATTGGCTGGAACTCACAGAGGTCCCGCACTCAATGTCGCAATGGTCACACGGCGCAAGCCAGTGACTCAAATCTAATAGACATAAGCGTACTGCATCCTTAGCTAGCAAACTGAATGAATTTGGACTAAGGCATGGGTGATAAACTAATGACCCATCAAGTTTAGAAAGTCTGGCGAGAACTATAAAACCCCGAAGGATAAAGCATTGAGAAAGAAAATGTGAAGTCAAATGCGGGTGTCGCTCTAGCAATAACTATGTAGATTTCCGGTAAAATCGAGCTGTAAGAATTGCGAATTTTTCTGTGCCGCACAATTGATCATTCAACACGCCGCAACCTACCGCAAATGGAATGCGATAGAACTAGCAGTATCCAGAAGTAAAGACTGTAATTGGGATTGCAACAGAATAGTCCTACAACCAATAAACTGTAGAATATTACGTTAAGCTGTAATAAATAAAATAATTTAATTTAAACATTTATATTAAATTCAATAAACACCAAACAATTACCATTGTGAAGGATTTTCGATAATTTACAAATAAAAAAACAAAAATCATAACCCACCATAAAAAAAGCATGTGCGACTTGTGAAATTTGGGAATGTAAGCAGCAAAAAATTTGAACCGATTTCGCCCGATTCAATTATTTTTGATACTTGCGATGACAAAAATGCACTAACACAAGTAAAATATTTGACACAACACAATCGCAAAAAGTATATTATACACCGTGTACATATATGAAACGCACATCGCACATAGCACATTTTTTGGACTGAAATACATGTCCAGGTCAACAAAACTGTTACATATGTACATCTTCTGCACAAACACAATACATAATAAAAGCATAACCCTCCAGAACCTCCCCTGAGTGGTCTCTGGAAGTTTTGGGCTGTTCTCAACTCACTGGTCTTATGGATTGAAAGATCTGACCTGAGCAAATTTAAAAACAAACAAACAATAAAAGCATAATAAGGGCTGCTGGACCGGTCTCTAATTTAAATTTACGCTAATTTGCTTATTTATTGAAGAAAAACCAAAGCTTTAGCAAAAATTTAAACTTTAAAAAGATAAGAAAATATGGAACTACATACAACCATCATAATCTATAGACACTACATTGCACGATGTTATATGGTATTTAATTTAAATTTATTAAAATTATAATGATTAGAAAAATCAATTAACTCAATTTCAAGTTTAAAGTGTGATTTTTACTGATTGATTTGGAACAATTATAATTTTAAATGCTAGAGATTATTGCTTAAAAATGGCAGAAATTTTACATTTATATTGTAAATGCTGCTTAGTCGAGTCGAGTTTAATCCTAGTTTAACTCTCACTATATACGGAGTCGAGTTATTTTCTAACCAACTCTAGGTGTATATACTGCAGAGTTAAACATATGCAGAGTTCAAATAGGATTGAAACCGAGTTAAAAAAAATGTAACAAAATATTTCAGATGATCATAAGATTGATTATTCTTTTTGTTAACCGCCATATATGTTATTGTCATTTTTCCAGCGATATTATGTCTAAAAAATTGTAATTTTCAATCAAACTCCATGAAAATTACGGGATAGACCACCGAAATGTTGGAGTAATTTTTTCGAAAAAATAAAAAACTAAATACCAAAACAAAAATTTATTATTAAAATTAATTAATTAAAATCTTAATAAATAAGATAATTAAAAATAAAATAATAAATTTAATTGAAAAAATTAAAATGAATAATTTTTAATATTGGTGCACGAATTTTTCTTTAATTTTGTTGTTTTTTTTAACTCTACTCTATGCGTATATAGTGCATTTTTTAGAGTAGAGTTTAACTCGGATTAAACTCGACTCGACTCGCAGCATATACAGTATAATTAATCTAATATTACATACACTGTATCAAAAAATTGTCCGTACAGCACTCGGTTAAGAAAACATTGATAAAAAAACAATTACAAATTAAACAAAAAATTCAGTTTTTATTGTTTTAAAACTCAAATTACATTTAAGAACCTGAAAATAATAATAATCATGACATAAATTAAGTTACTTTCACGTTTGATTTGATTTAATATTTAAACCGTCTAAAACGATCTCAAATAATAGTCCGTACACACAAAGATGTTGAGGGAACTTGGTAAAAAAGAGGTCTACTATTTGATGTTGTACCCTTTCCATGCAATGATACTTTGCAACTTTCTTTTCATTGAGTTAGCTAACTTCCGAGTTATTTCGGGGGGAAATTTTGGCCCATTCCTCCACAATGACCCGTTTTAATTGTTCCTTACCGTTAATTTGGTGTTCACGGATCTTTCGCTCCAAATAATGGCATAAATTATCAATGGGGTTGAGATCTGGTGGCTGGGGAGGATGAGGAAGGGTTGACTTTACATTGTACAATAAACATTCCTTCATCAGCTTTGACGAATGCTTCGGGTCATTGTCATGTACGGAGCGAAAATCTTACCCATGTCCCATTTTCTCAGCACTTATTAACAAATTATCCTTCAAAATATCCAAATAATTAAACCGGTTCATTATGATTTCAGTGAAAGTCAAATGTATTAAACCCCTTCAGTTAAAAGCTCCCCAAACCAATATATTTCCGCCACCATGTTTTATTTAAGGTCAGTGTTGTGTTTCCGCCACACCATAACTCGCCCATCTGAACCAAAAACGTTAAATTTACTTTCGTGCGAGGTAATAACATTTTCCCATAACTCTTCGCGCTCACTCACATATCCTAATGCATATTCCAAGCGCTTTTAATATTTTTTTTGTCGACAAATACATTTCTTACGTGTCGCACATCGACGATACTCTTGTTTTGCAAAATATTGCGTAATGTCTGAGGTTTTATCGCTCCTTTTTCGCGTGGATAAACTTTGGCAGCGATCGTTGCAGCTTCGGAAGCTTTAGATTTTGTTTTATTTCCTATTCGATTAGATGTATTTTACGTTTATTCTGGATAGGAACCAAGCGCAAATTTTAGCGAAAAAAAACCTCGATATAGAAATTACTTTAAAAAACAAAAAATTGAATGCAACCAAAACTGCTGTAAAATAATTTCGTGCATGAAACCAAATTAAAAAATCTCGATATATTAGAGAAAATCTTAGTAGTACGTATTGAGGGTACTTATAAAATTTTAATATGTCCTTTATATATTTTTAAATCAAAATAAATTATTCGTTATACTTTTTAACAAATTATATAAGTTATGCGAGCAAAATTTCCATTCATATTTCTAATCCTGCTACTATGACGATACATATAAGTACATAATTTAAGAATACCACTGGATTATTTGATTTTTTAAAATGCTACCTTTGCTAAAGTTTTCTACATTAATTTAGTCAATTGCTTGAGGAGCATTTTCTGTTTATTCAAGGTAAACAAATGCCTCACTTTTTTTTGTAATTTCATAATAATAAGTTTTCCTTATAGGGAAATAGACAACCGGCAAAAAGACAGAACCTTATTGTAGAAAATTTGAATTCCGTTTTACCCTTAAACTTTCGCGGATAAACAAAAATGTTGGTGGATTTGCTGAGACAAACGCTAATTTTTCTTTTAAAATTCAAGAATTTAAAACAGTATGAAACTTTAAATGAGTCAAAATTAAAGTCAAACGATGTTTTGTTGGGACTAGGACTTAAAGATAAAATTTTAGCTGCAATTTCTGTTATTTTATTGGAAAGTTCCATTTTATAGAATAATTTTATTTAAACGATATGTAGCAGCATTTTGTTTGATGGCATATGCCAGTATATCCGCAGAAGTGTTAACAATATTTGCTGCACATTGGCCAAAAGATTTTTTAAACTCTCATATTAGATACCTAAAATTTAATCAATATATTTTTAATTGGAAAAAATTAAAATCGCGCAAACTGAAAATAAGTGCGTCTGATCTTTATGCCACAACAATTTTTTCAAAACGTCAAAGTATTTTGTAAACATAGCAAAATGAATAAAAAATGCACAGCCGTCTGCTGTAAAAAAAAAAAATTAGAATTGAACGTACGTTTTTCTAGCCAACTACAATAAATTTATATCGAGGTTTTTTTTCGCTAAAATTTGCGCTTGGTTCCTATCCTGGATGAAACCAAATTAAAAAACTCGATATATTAAAGAAAATCTTAGTAGTACGTATTGAGGGTACTTATAAAATTTTAAAATGTCGTTAATATATTTTTAAATCAAAATAAATTATTCGTTATACTTTTTAACAATTTATGTAAGTTATGCGAGCAAAATTTCCATTCATATTTCTAATCCTGCTACTACGACGATACATATAAGTACATAATTTAAGAATACCACTGGATTATTTGATTTTTTAAAATGCTACCTTTGCTAAAGTTTTCTACATTAATTTAGTCAATTGCTTGAGGAGATTTTCTGTTTATTCAAGGTAAACAAATGCCTAATTTTTTTTTTTTGTAATTTCATAATAATAAGTTTTCCTTACAGGGAAATAGACAACCGACAAAAAGACAAGCTTATTGTAGAAAATTTGAATTCCGTTTTATCCTTAAACTTTCGCGGATAAACAAAAATGTTGGTGGATCTGCTGAGACAAACGCTAATTTTTCATATAAAATTCAAGAATTTAAAACAGTATGAAATAGGGCATGGTTCGATTAATCGATTAATCGGTCAATCAGAAAATTTTTCAATTAATCGATTAATTTGTAAAGCTGTCGATTAATTGGTTCTCATATTATTTTTCAGAAAAATAATAAAAATTGCATTTTTAACTATGTGTAATAAATATTCTAATTCTCTTTAAAAAGGAAAATATAAACTATGAGCGTATTAAAGTGGATTTATACTATATTATCCGTTGCTTTCACTTCCTACACGTATCGTATCAGAAAAAAAAAACAATATTACATGTACGAGTACTTCTTATATGAGTAACATCTCAACAAAATACAGCACAACGAACAAATACAATTACATCATACTTTACACAACATTCCACAAAATCTCCAGCATTAGTTCTCGCAAAACTTACTGCAATAGATCGCATACCGTTCGCTACTCTTGCGAACAGCGATATAATAAAAAATGGCTGGAAAGCGCAAGGCTTCAAAATGCCTCTGACTGAAAAGCGAATCAGAGCTGCCGTTATGGATTATGCTGTAAAAGTGCAGTTAGAATTAAAACAAAAAATACAATTGAAAATAACTAACAACGAACGATTCTCTTTATCACTTGATGAATGAGCATCTAAACGTAATCGGCGATACATATGCCTTAACGTTCACACAAAATATTCACATGTTTATGGACTAGGGATAATCAGAATAAACGGCTCAATGCCTGCTACAAAAATTACGCCACTTTGACATCGAGTTTCATAAGCATATTGTTGCAGTCGTTACCGATGGTGCATCTTAATGAAAAAGATGGGTCAACTAATGGGTATTTATCATCAAATTTTCAATAAATAAATTTACGACCATAGTACGAAAATATTTTTTTTATATAAACGATTAATCGATTAATCGCCATAAAAAACGAACAATTAATCGTTAATCGTTTTTTTCTAAAAACGATTAATCAACCATGCTCTAGTATGAAACTTTAAATGAGTCAAAATTAAAGTCAAACGATGTTTTGCTGGGACTAGGACTTAAAGATAAAATTTTAGCTGCAATTTCTGTTATTTTATTGGAAAGTCCAATTTTATAGAATAATTTTATTTAAACGATATGTAGCAGCATTTTTGTTTGATGGCATATGCCAGTATATGCGCAGAAGTGTTAACAATATTTGCTGCACATTGGCCAAAAGATTTTTTAATCTCTCATATTAGATACCTAAAATTTAATCAATATATTTTTAATTGGAAAAAATTAAAATCGCGCAAACTGAAAATATCTGCGTTTGATCTTTATGCCACAGCAATTTTTTCAAAACGTCAAAGTATTTTGTAAACATAGCAAAATGAATAAAAAACTCACAGCCGTCTGCTGTAAAAAAAAAAAAAATTAGAATTGAACGTACGTTTTTCTAGCCAACTACAATAAATTTATATCGAGGTTTTTTTTTCGCTAAAATTTGCGCTTGGTTCCTATCCTGCTTTCGGTTGCGATTACGCCCAGCAAACATCTTTAACGATTTGGGTTTTTGGGAGTTCTGGACTGGGATTTTGCACAAAAGGCGAGAAGCGAGTTTTAGTTTAATTTCTCGCCTTTCAATTTTGTCCGACAGTTTTTTTGCGATTTTGCACAAATAGACAAAATAAAAGGCGAGAAAATTGAGCAACTTTGATTTAGTTGTCAAAAATACATTTTATTGACAAGTTTGTTTAGATTTGTGTCGTTGATACAAATGAATTTGTAAAAAATCATGCTATTTAAAATACATAAATAATTAATTTTATGTAAAAAAAAATAAAAGTTGGTTCAACATTCAATTTCGGGCTATCCGATGTCCTATTTCAAGTGTGATATTTTTTGTCGCTAACACTGGAAATGTTATGGTGTTTGTTAAATTAATAATTATATGATCGTTTCGTCTTGTTCCCTTCTGTGATATTCGGCGGTGTTATTTTCTGTAGTTATTGTAATAATCGATAGGGAAATTTTCATAATATGCACATAAATTGATTAAATTCAATTCAGCTCAAGTGACAACATTTTTTGATTAAAACAATAATTTTACTAATACATAATATTCATAATATATGTGACAGCAAATTTCAATTTTTTTTAATTACCTATGATGTGTAAAATTATGCTAAAACATCAACTTAAAATTCGTTTTCCTACTTCTCGCCAAGTATTACACATGGTCGAAAATAAAAGCGAGAGCGAGTGTCTATTCGCCTAGTGCAAAATCGCTTTTTCTCGCTTTTAGCTAAAAGTCGCTCAAAAAAGGCGACTCGCTGTGTGCAAAATCCCAGTCCAGTCCTGGACTGGGATTTTGCACAAAAGGCGAGAAGCGAGTTTTCGTTTAATTTCTCGCCTTTCAATTTTGTCTGACGGTTTTTTTTCGATTTTGCACATACCCAAGTATTTTTACTTTCGAATTTTTCGTCATTTATTAGACTCTAGTTCGAAACTAAGATTCGAATTTCCCTAAGTTTAAGTTTCGAGTTATTCTAAGAATTCGTATGAAAGTTGTCGCGAAAATTCGAAACTGGACGAAACTCAATTTAAAAAATTGTTTGCATGTATTTGTGAATAAAGCATAAAAAAGGCGGGGCTAATTTTGAGAATGTGTATGTATAAATGTCAAATTAGATACACGGCTATTTTTTTTTTTTTTCGTAATGAAACAAAAGACAAATTCCAATTTGAAATTAGTTTTATTAAAATATTTTTTCATGTGCATATGTGCATATTCGTAAATAAATGTAAAAAAAAATTATTTATTTAAAACAAATCAAAAAACGTTTACTAAGTTAAAATAAATTGAAGCTGGAATTTTCCTAATTACATAAGTACGTATGTAGATAAAGAAAATGGCGTAGGAGTCCTCCTTTTAAGATGCACAATAAAATAAATTGAATCAACATAATTTTATTGATTTTTATATTTTAATTGAAAATCAAATACAATCACAATTTATTGGTATCAATATCGAGTCTCCAATTATTTTTTAAACACAAAAAATTAGAATTTGTAAGATAATGTGAATAACAAACGTAAATTTTTTAATCACATTACAACGCAGCTATAAACACTATTCTATACTAAACTATTTTATGCTGAACCAAATTCTTGTTAGGATGTATATTATACACACCAATACTAATCACAATTCATAAGTAGAATAGTTATCTTTCGATTATTTTCTCAAAAATCGAAGGATAATACGGTAGCTCAATTTTTAGTTTCGTATTGTTATACTTGGGTATGGACAAAATAAAAGGCAAGAAAATTGAGCAACTTTGATTTAGTTGTCAAAAATACATTTTATTGACAAGTTTGTTTAGATTTGTGTCGTTGATACAAATGAATTTGTAAAAAATCATGTTATTTAAAATACATAAATAATTAATTTTATGTAATAAAAAATAAAAGTTGGTTCAACATTCAATTTCGGGTTATCCGATGCCCTATTTCAAGTGTGATATTTTTTGTCGTTAACACTGGAAATGTTATGGTGTTTGTTAAATTATCAATTATATGATCGTTTCGTCTTATTCCCTTCTGTGATATTCGGCGGTGTTGTTTCTGTAGTTATTGTAATAATCCATGGGGAAATTTTCCTAATATGCACATAAATTGATTAAATTCAATTCTGCTCGAGTGACAACATCTCTTAATTAAAACAATAATTTTTCTAATACATAATATTCATAATATATGTGACAGCAAATTTCAATTTTTTTTTAATTACTTATAGCTGTATTTTGTTGAAAAAAAATTAATTTGAATTATTTTGGAGTTATTTTTTTCTCAACAGAACAAGCCGCGAAATATTTTTTCGATTTAATTTTTATATTCTATATGTTGGTATTTCTTTGTTTTTCATTCAAGCAGTTACGTACATATATTATTTGTTCGAGCTAGAATTAAATAACTCAAATTTTTTGTTCAGTTACAATTTTGCTACCACCGAGTAAACATTTAAATAATTTACTTATTACTTGTGTGAAAAGTTGAATCAGCAGTTTAAATAATTTTTTTTTTATTTTTTTAAAATTTTGTGATGTGAAAAATAAGTGAAATCGTGATGTTCTCATCTCCGCCTCAAGTAAAAAAGGCTGGGCAAAATCAGCAGACAGCGATGTCCGCAAGCGATTTGCCACCGAACGTCACGACCTCAGATATTTTTAATAAAAATACAAAAGTGCAGCATAGTCCAAAGCGACAACAAACTTTAAATGTTCAAAAAATTACCTTACCAGGCAATTTAAATCAAAGTGAAATTATTAATTTAAATAACATTGGTGTGTTGAACCATAACGAAAATAAAAGTGCATCGTCGCCAAATATTGACAATAAAAAAAACAATGAGAGTGCATCGACATCAGATGACAATAAAATAAACAGTGATGTAGGTCAGTGTTTAGTGCAAACGGGAATAGACCGGTATATTACTGTCACATCAAAACGAAGAAGAAGCCCTAGATCAGCGGCCAGTGCAAGCGCGAATAAATTCACTAAGCTAGCTAGCGTTGAATTAACGCATGGTAATAGGTATTCTTGCTTGGTTGTTGACGAGCCGCCGCCCGAAAAAACTTCAAAAGCTGAGAAGCCACCACCAATCTATTTGAGGGAAGAATCAAATAGAGAACTTGCTAAAACGATCGAGTTTATCACTGAAGGTGCATTTTATATTTCCGGGATCAAAAGAGGAAATATAAAAGAAACAAAAATTCAACCGCTCAATACTGATGCTTACAGAGCGTTAATTAAACATTTCGACCAAGTTGGTAAACATTACTACACGTATCAATTAAAGAGCCAAAAAGGATTGGTTGTTGTGTTAAAAGGAATAGAGAGTTACGTGGATGCAAACGAAATTCAAGCTGCTCTCACTGAAAAAGGTTTCCAGTGCAAAACTATTACCAATATTTTTAATCGGGAGAAGGTTCCTCAGCCATTGTTTCGTCTGGAATTAGAACCAGACAATAAAAAGGTTAAAGGCAACCATGCAATATTTGACCTAAAATATCTATTGCACAGAAGGGTTACCATTGAGGAACCCAGGAAAAGAAATGGGCCGGTACAATGCGTTAAGTGCCAAGAATATGGCCACACTAGAGCCTATTGCACTTTGAACGATGTTTGTGTTATATGTGGTGAACTCCATAATTCAAAGGTTTGCAATAAAGCAAAAAATGAAGCATCAGTGAGAAAATGCAGCAACTGCGATGGAAGTCACACAGCTAATTATAGAGGGTGTCCAATTTATCTGGAATTGAAAAGGAGAATAAATCCAAAGCAGCGAGCAGAGCAGCGAATCCTTAATCTTCATTCTTCAGTTAGAAAAGAAGCACGGCCAGAAATTGTAAACAGAAACGCTCGAAATGAAAATCAGTGCGCAACCGAAAACGGCAGCGTGCACCAAGGGGTTTCATACGCAAGTGTTCTCAAAGGTACCGCTCCTAAGGTGCAAGCAAGTGAAGAGGGAAACATCACAACAGCTTTAAACAAATTGACTAATATGATGCAAAGCTTCATGGCGATGATGGAGAGAACCATGGATCTAATGATGCAGAATATGAGCACGCTGATGCAGATAGTCGTAAAAAGCCAAAAATGACCATCATCAAAATAGCCATATGGAATGCAAACGGCCTAACACAACATAAATCGGAGGTACATGCATTCCTCACTGAACACAATATTGACATAATGTTAATATCAGAAACACGCTTCACCAAAAATAGCTATTTCAAAATTAATGGGTACTCTATTTATGACACCAAGCACCCAGATGGTAAAGCACATGGAGGCACTGCTGTATTGATTAAGCGAAGATTAAAACACTACGAACTTACAAAATATGAGAAAGAACATATACAATCAACGAGCATTTGTCTGCAGGAGTGGTCTGGAAACTGCGTCATATCAGCAGTGTACTGCCCTCCAAAACATGCTATAAAAAAACTCCAGTTCTTGGATTATTTCAGCCAGCTGGGTAATAAATTTCTTGCGGGCGGTGATTACAACGCTAAACATACTCATTGGGGTTCCAGATTAACTTCGCCGAAAGGTAAACAACTTTATGATGCCATAGAGGAACAGTCCCTGGATTATTTATCTGCCGGTAACCCAACTTACTGGCCCACGGATAAAAAGAAAACTCCTGATCTAATTGACTTTTGTGTAACTAAGGGCATTCCACGTACATATGCTAAGGCCACTGATTGCTATGATCTGTCTTCTGATCACTCACCGGTAATAGTAACATTGAGTACTGATGTCCTAAGGAACGAAATACCGAACCGTCTTACAAACAAAAAAACTAATTGGGATCAATATAGGAGGTTAGTCGAACAAAAGTGTCTACTTAATATTCCTCTGATCACACCAGCTGATATTGATGCGGCGGCAGAAAATCTAAAAGATGTCATGACATTATCTGCTAAAAGGGCTACACCCGGCATAAGTAGTTCGGAAAAAGTTAATAAACTGTCACATAATATACAGGAACTAATCCAGGAAAAGCGAAAGATTCGCCGCCAATGGCAACAAACAAAATCACCGTTATTGAAGTGGAAATTAAATCGAGCTATTAAGGCCCTAAGATTTGCTTTGAGCGAAGAAGAAAACCAGCGCGTAAAGAACTACTTAAGTGATCTCTCGGCAACCGAGAGGACAGATTATTCCTTGTGGAAGGCAACAAAAAATTTAAAAAGGCCAACAAATTCGAATCCACCGATTAGACTACCAACTGGAAATTGGGCGAGAAGTGATGAAGAAAAAGCCAATGCTTTTGCTGCTCATCTAGCAACAGTATTCGTCCCACACGAAGAAGATAATTATTTTGGGCTACCCCAGCCAACGGATGATGGTTTATCCTACAAACCTATAAAGTATAACTGGAAGAAAGTTAAGAATACAATTAAAACTTGCATAAGCCCGAAAAAGGCACCAGGACATGATCTTATTACTGGAAAAATGATAAGGGAATTGCCGGATAAATGCATAAAACTAATAACATTTGTATTCAACGCGGTCATGCGAACCAGTTATATTCCTCAAAAATGGAAGATATCTTTGATCACAATGATACATAAGCCAGGGAAAAAAGAAACGCAAATCTCATCATATCGTCCAATAAGCATGCTGCCCACAATCTCGAAGCTATTTGAAAAAATGTTACTAATGAAATTGAAACCAATATTAGAAGAACGGCGCGTTATTCCAGACCATCAATTTGGGTTCCGAAACCAACATGGTACTACAGAGCAAGTACACAGGATTGTAAATGCAATCAAAATCACCTTCGAGGAAAAGAAATATTGTGCTGCTGCCTTTTTGGATATCGCCCAAGCTTTTGATAAAGTTTGGCACTATGGACTAATTTACAAAATTAAGGAGCTTCTACCGAAAAAATTTCACTCAGTTCTGGGAAACTATATTCTTCAAAGGCAATACATGGTCAAACAAAACAGTGCAACTACTTGCTTAAATGATATTAATGCAGGTGTCCCGCAAGGTAGCGTTCTAGGACCAATATTATACTTATTGTACACAGCTGATATACCTGTAACCAACAAAGTGATAATATCAACATTTGCCGATGACACTGCCATCCTGGTGTCTCACACTAATCCTGAAATTGCCTCAAAGGAATTACAGAATCATTTAAACAAGGTCGCGGACTGGCTAAAGGCATGGCGAATAAAAGTGAACGAAAACAAATCAACTCACGTCACATTCACGCTAAACAAACGCACCTGCCCACCAGTGAAATTAAACGATAAAAATATTCCTCAACAAACGAAGGTAAAATACTTAGGTTTGCATCTGGATAGAAGGTTAACGTGGAAAAATCATATTGAAACAAAGCGCAACCAAATAAAAATTACATTTTCCAAAATGTATTGGCTGATGGGAAGAAAATCTCAGTTGTCATTAGCCAATAAAGTTTTACTGTACAAATCAATAATCAAACCCATATGGACTTATGGTATTCAGTTATGGGGATCCACCAGCGCTTCAAACAGAGAACTCCTGCAACGAACCCAAGCGAAAATACTTCGCAGTATCACCAATGCTCCTTGGTACATTCGAAATAGTAATATACATCACGACCTTGGGATTAAAACCGTTAAAGAAACAATTAAAGAATTCAGTTCGAAATATTATTCAAAACTAGAAGCACATCCCAACGAATTGGCCAGGGAGATACTAAAACAGCCGCGATTTAGACGTCTGAGAAGAACAGATCCACTCGAACTAATGAACCTGTGAACCTGTAAATTTAATTCGATATATACATATAAGTGTAGTCTAAATTAATTAAATTGTGAGCCCTAACAATAAGTATTAACATTGGTTAAGACTTTTAAAATATGTAATAATTTTTAGCTTAAGATTTGATTACTTCTTGTTAGTTTCTTATGTTGAAAGATTCAAGAATAAAGCCATTGGCAACATTTAAAAAAAAAAAAAAAAAAAAAATTTTTTGTTCGAATTATTTAATTCCTGTCAAGTGCAATTGTTGTTGTAAATTTCTCAACGAAATATAGCTTATATAGGTACATCATATGATGTGTAAAATTATGCTAAAACATCAACTTACAATTTGTTTTCCTACTTCTCGCCAAGTATTACACATGGTCGAAAATAAAAGCGAGAGCGAGTGTCTATTCGCCTAGTGCAAAATCGCTTTTTCTCGCTTTTAGCTAAAAGCTGCTCAAAAAAGGCGACTCGCTGTGTGCAAAATCCCAGTTCTGGATGATATATTGAATCGAAGATCGCGGGAGATTAGTTATTTTGGAAATTTCCTACAAACTTTTACCTTAAAGGCTTGCCGCATGCCAAAAGACTTAAGGTTTTTTGACACGTAGTCTACACTACCCTGCAGCCGCAAAAAAGTATACATAAAAAGTGAACCACTTACGAACAGTTTACGAACGGTTTTTTATATGCGGTACTACTAATACTTCACAATTTCAGATTTTATTTATGAATTTACATAACCTTATTGACGATTGGAGCATCACAGATTCCACCTAGTGGAACATTTTTAAACTGAGGTAGCTGCTAATTTGACGTTCGAAATTGTTGTAAAGAATTCCAATTTTGAACTGTAAACACAATTTTTACTTACCAGATTGCTAATAATTGTAAATAATTCATATTTTGGATTATAAAAACAATTTTTAACTACCGGATTGCAAAATTTCCTTTCGTCGCATTTATGCGAAATGTCATTTTAGCAGTTGCCTCATTTGAACTTTTTTCCTCGAGAGGCGCTTTCTCTACTTTTACAATCGTCAATTGACGATTGTAAAAGTAGAGAAAGCGCCTCTCAAGGAAAAAAGTTAAAATGAGGCAACAGCCAAAATGACATTTCTCATAAATGCGACGAAAGAAATTTTTGCAATCCGGTAATTAAAAATTGTTTTTATAATCAAAAATTGGAATTATTTACAATTATTATCAATCTGGTAGGTAAAAATTGTGTTTACAGTTCAAAATTGGAACTGTTTACAACAATTTCGAACGTCAAATTAGCAGCTACCTCAGTTTAAAAATTTTCCACTAGGTGGAATCTGTGATGCTCCAATCGTCAATAGCAAAAACGATGTAATACCGAGACGTCTAATGAACATTTATTTTCAAAAAATAAAAAAACAACAACAATAAATGGAAACTACAGTAGAACTGTAATAACCTTATCTTCTTAATCCCTTTAAATCAGACTCTCTGCTGTTAATTTCTTCTTACCTCTTACTTTTTCTTGATTTGCGTTTGACTTTGAATTGAGTATGCTCTACGAGTATAAAAATTTAAAAAACAAATCTAACAAAAATTCGTATTTCTCACTACTTTTATTTTTGTTTATTTTTTGTGTTTACAATTTTTATGTGTGAGTACGTACATCAATTCATACAAAATTTGTGATAGTTTGCAACAAATAAATAAAAAACATTATGCTAGATATGTATGTATGTATATATAAAATAAACGCTTCTCGTATAGTTTCCTAATAAGTTTATGTTATTGGTTTTGGATTTTTAACCTTTATGTAACCTTTTCCCGGCTGAATAAAAAAAACTACATATTTCGGCTGGAGTTCATATTTTGTATATGAAAATAAAGCGAATTTATGTTACTAACATGGGTGTACATTGCGTTATGAACTATTAGTTGTGCCAAGCTGGGAATACACATTTGATTATGATACTTACAAAATGTGGCATTCTAAATTGAATTTTACATGAAGTTCTGGAATATGGCCAAGTATAATGGAACTTGGATATTTCTTGAACGATTTTGACAAAATTCGACTTGTATGATGGAAATGGGATCTTCAATTGATTTTTAGATGAAGTTCTGGAATATGGTCAAGCAGAATGGAACTTGGCTGTTTCTTGAACGATTTTGATGAAATTCGACAAGTGCGATAGAAATGGGATTATAAAATGATATTTAGAAAAAGTTCTGGAATATGGTCAATTAGGAAGGGACTCGGTTATTTCTCAATCGATTATGATAAATTTTTACTTGTGTGTTTACAGAGGAATACCATTTTGTGAACAATTAAAATTGTTGGTTTAGAAATTCGATATGAAGTTTTGCAAGTATGTCAAAGGTGTTAAAGATTTTTTCTATTAGATTGATTATTTACTAGAAGGTATTTTTTCCCAATCATTTAAAAAACCCTTTTGATTGAAATATAATGTGACTAAAGAAATAAAATAAACTTTGTTTGGGGGATTTTACTAACAATTGAGCTAATAAAAAGTAAAATGAGAGGGCATTAGAATAAATATTACCTGTCGCACCATCGCTCAATTAGCAAAGCTGGTTAGAAACACTTTCTATACAAAAAGCATTGAGAAGCATAATGGAGATTGGCTGAAAAGAATCTCTATTTGAATTGCGCAAGACCCGATCTTTCTTATTTTTAGAATTCTTTTAATATACAATTTAAAATTAGTATAGGCAAAGCGAGAAAACGCTAGTAATAAAACAGAAAGGGTTCTAAATATGACGAAATTGACAATTCTGTACTACACCTATTCATGCAGTCATGTTTTTCGGCCATAACACAGCTTTTTGTAACACTACACAAGCATCATGAATAACATGAGATAGTATTGGGCGCTTTCAGCTCTACCAACTCTTGGCAACATGTTGACTAAAATAACCCTGTTGTTTTCTGAATGCCCGGATTTATCGAAAATTCCATGGCAATGTTATGTATCGAATGTCATTTTGCCCCTCAGTAAATTATGAAAGCCAACATGTTGCGGGACCTGAAAGCGCCCAATGACACCCATTTCCAAGCCGTTGAAAGCTTACTAAAAGCGATTGTGTTGAAGTCAGTGCTTTAATTTTCCACTTTATTTTTTAAAGTCAACATATCAAAAATTCCTCGATCTCATACTGTTTGAATAATAATTCAAATCGAATCATTTTTGTCGTCAAGAACGACGTGATGATAATTATCTTTAGCAAAAATCATGGAACATATCTAACACCTGATAAAGAAAAGCACATAAGCAGCACGGTTATTGTACAGTTGAAATATTAATTAAATAAGTATTATATACAAAAACCGCTAATACTTAAGCAAATTAATTAATGAAATATGTATATGTATTATTAGGTAAAAATTATATTAAATATAAGTGATAATTATATTAATTATTATAATAAGTGATATATGCAATATGAAAAGTTTTTGATCGAATAGACCCCTTGTTTGATTCATAAATTTATTTTAGAATTATGTTCATTTTACACTTTATAGGGATACTAACTACAGTTTCGTTAATTAGACTACAATTTAAAATGATCAGTCGATCAAGAAGCTATAGTAATATTTTTTGAGTTTTCTCTAAATAGGGAAATCCATGAAAACTTGGGAACTTTGCTTTAAAATTAGACTTACCTATACCAGGAGGGATGTGCGTGTGATTTTTATTCCAGAAATGGTGGAAAGATCTCCTGAGGATGTTAGGCCTTACAGATCCATTAGCCGCACATTATTTATTCTGAAAACCAAACCTTACATAAAATACCGGTTCAGTAGATTAGATTCAACGCCTTCACGCGACCTGACATCATAAATTGATGACACACTCCGGAACAAAGAGGTACTATTATGTTCATTCATTGATATTTCACGGGCTTTTGATAATACCAAATTCAAAGTCCTTCCGGAACAAGGACAATCATGGGGTATAAACTCGGCCTGATCCTATAAGTAGTTTGCTTCTTTGTAGCATCATGAATAACATGTGATGTTATAATAATTAATAACAAAATGTTTAATAATAACTATTACTCCTATTTTGGTCATAATAGGGCTAAGAGTTAAACAAAGTTTATTTTATTTCTTTAGAGTCACATTATATTTCAATCAAAAGTGTTTTTTAAATAATTTACTTTTATTTGCGGAAAAATATCTTCTAGTAAATAATCAATCTAATAGAAAAAATCTTTAACACCTTTGACATACTTGCAAAACTTCATATCGAATTTCTAAACCAAAAATTTTAGTTGTTCACAAAATGGTACTCCTCTGTAAACACACAAGTAAAATTTCATCATAATCGATTGAGAAATAACCGAGTCTCTTCCTAACTGACCATATTCCAGAACTTTTTCTAAATATCATTTTAGAATCCCATTTCTATCGCACTTGTCGAATTTAATCAAAATCGTTCAAGAAATATCCAAGTTTCATTCTACTTGGCCATACTCCAGAACTTCATCTAAAAATCAATTGAAGATCCCATTTTCATCACACAAGTCGAATTTCGTCAAAATCGTTCAAGAAATAGCCAAGTTTCATCCTACTTGGGCATATTCCAGAACTTCATCTAAAAATCATTTGAAGATCCCATTTCCGTCGTATAAGTAGAATTTCGTCAAAATCGTTCAAAAAATAGCCAAGTTCCATCCTACTTAGCCATATTCCAAAACTTCTTCTAAATATCATTTTAGAATCCCATTTTTATCGCACTTTTCGAATTTCATCAAAATCGTTCAAGAAATATCCAAGTTCCATCCTACTTGGCAATATTCCAGAACTCCATCTAAAAATCATTTGAAGATCCCATTTCCGTCGTACAAGTAGAATTTTATCATAATAGGTTGAGAAACAACCGAGTTTCTTCCTACTTGACCATATTCCAGAACTTTTTTAAATATCATTTTAGAATCCCATTTCTATCGCACTTGTCGAATTTCATCAAAATCGTTCAAGAAAAAGACAAGTTCCATTCTACTTGGCCATATTCAAGAAGTTCATCTAAAAATCATTGTAAGATCCCATTTCCATCAAACAAGTCGAATTTCGTCAAAATCGTTCAAGAAATTGGCAAGTTCCATCCTACTTGGCCATATTCAAGAACTTCATCTAAAAATCATTTGAAGATGCCATTTCCATCATATAAGTCGAATTTCGTCAAAATCTTTCAAGAAATAGGCAAGTTCCAGCCTACTTGGGCATATTCCAGAACTTCATCTAAAAATCATTTGAAGATCCCATTTCCGTCGAATAAGTAGAATTTCGTCAAAATCGTACATGAAATAGCCAAGTTCCATTCTACTTGGCCATATTCCAGAACTTTTTCTAAATATCATTTTAGAATCCCATTTTTATCGCACTTGTCGAATTTCATCAAAATCGTTCAAGAAAAAGACAAGTTCCATTCTACTTGGCCATATTCAAGAATTTCATCTAAAAATCATTGGAAGATCCCATTTCCATCAAACAAGTCGAATTTCATCAAAATCGTTCAAGAAATTGGCAAGTTCCATCCTACTTGGCCATATTCCAGAACTTCATCTAAAAATCATTTGAAGATGCCATTTCCATCATATAAGTCGAATTTCGTCAACATCTTTCAAGAAATAGGCAAGTTCCAGCCTACTTGGGCATATTCCAGAACTTCATCTAAAAATCATTTGAAGATCCCATTTCCGTCGAATAAGTAGAATTTCGTCAAAATCGTTCAAGAAATATCCAAGTTCCATCTTACTTGGCCATATTCCAGAACTTCATCTAAAAATTATTTGAAGGTCCCATTTCCATCATACAAGTCGAATTTCATCATAATCGGTTGAGAAATAGACAAATTCCATACTACTTGGCCATATTCTAGAATCTTATCTAAAAATTATTTTAGAATCCCACATTTAGTCAGTATCGTTTTCAAATGTATATTGCTGGTTGGCCACAATTAATAACCCATAATCCAATGAAAATCCATCGTTAATTGTTAATAAAGAAAAAAACAAATAAACATACCATATATTCCTTTTATTCACCGGTCGTGATTCAGTTAATACCAGTTTAGCTCTAAATATGTAAACAAATGATCATTTTTTGTTTTATGACGACACTCAATTCTAGTATTAAAGTAGACCTTTAAATTACAACAACAAGTAAAAAAACGAAAACTAAAAACAAACACAAAAATGGTTCATTCGCTTTTTCTCTATTTATTTACATACACGTGGCAGAATTGTGTGACGTCACGAACACGTGACTCGAAACATCGAGCTAACCTTGTTTGAATCATGCTCACCGGTGTACACCAGCGCATACTAACTAGTTTAACACACGAAAATTTTTCTGAATACATATTTTTGACCTCGCTCAAAACAATCTCGTATTAGTTGAAGAGTAAATTTAGTCAAAGAGAGAATTATGTTTTTGTGGTTTCAAGTATATTGCGTAGGGGCTCACTGTATTGTTCGAAATATAATTTCTACACCCAAATAGGTATTTTCTACACCCAACTAATTTGAATGTTTATTTATTCGACATGAGACGTCTCTATGAAATCTACTATAGTTTTTGCTTATAGTTTTCTTCATTCCATTTCTAAACAGAATGTGATTTTTGGTAAAGCAAATAATATTTAATTAATATTTAGTAAATTTTTAATTTGTTATTAATTTTTGTTGTTTATAAATACAATTTAGTGAATGGTAGCTACAGCGACATTTACAATATATACAATAGATTATTAGCTATTTTTATTTACAAATTATGTTATTTTTTTTTAAATATTTTAGTGAATTAGTTGAACTTGAAACAGAATTAAAATGTAAAGATCTAATGTTTTATTAAGAAGCACTAATTTTGTCACTTATGAGTATAAGTAAAACAAAATGTGATAAAATTTAGTATAGGTATAATTAATAATTAATTGATGTAATATCAAATTAATAAAATGATATACAGTTAGTCACTCTCAAAGTTGGTCGATGCAAAAATCGAATTTAATTGTTTAAAATATTAGATTTAAAAAAAATATTTTTAAATTCTGCGACGTTTTTCATTTTGTTTAATTTATCCGTAACACATATGCAAGAAAAGTACCGTAATAAATACACACAAATACGAACTTCGCAGTTTTTAAACAATTTTTTCATTTATTTACGTCACTTTCATTGTTGGCCGATACGTTATACACACACACACATTCACGTAAAATTACTCAAACAAAGAACAATATTTTTCTTTGTTTTAAACATTAGTCTGTTTTAAATTATTCGTCAGTAAGGACCTTTTAGAGAATAATTTTGTAATTGTGCCAAATTTTTCTAAAATGTCTAACAAAGGAAAACGTACTTCTTTTGATAAGCGACAATTAGTTGTTTTCCATTATACTAAAGGAAAATCACATAAAGAAATTGCAGAGATATTAAATATGTGTAAAAGTACTGTAGGGAATATAATTCGTCGGTTCAAAAATGAAGATCGCATTGATTTTATACCGCCAAAACCTCGAGAAAAAAAGCTTACCGCTCGCGAAAAGCGTTGGATAGTAAACCAAATTAAGATACAGCCCAAATTAAGTGCACCAAAACTAACATCTATGGTTCTCGAGAAATTTGAGAAGACTGTTAATCCAGAAACCGTTAGAAGAACGCTCTGCGAAAATGGTTATCATGGTCGAGCAGCCAGAAAAAAACCATATATAAGCGATGTAAACAAGAAGAAAAGAGTTCTGTTCGGTAAAGAGCATATTAATAAGGGTGGCGAATTTTGGAAAGAGATTATTTTCGCAGACGGGACTAAAATTAATTTATTTGGTAGCGATGGCCGGGTCAATGTGTGGAGAAAAGCGAATGAGGAGCTGAATATAAAAAATTTAAATTCTACCATAAAACACGGCGGCGGTTCTGTAATGATTTGGGGTTGTATGGGAGCAGCAGGTGTAGGTAATTTACAATTTATCGAAGGAATAATGAAAAAGGAGCAATATCTCAACCTTTTAAAAAATAATCTCAAACAAAGTGCTGAAAAATTAGGTATTCCCAGAACATTTAAATTTTACCAAGACAACGACCCAAAACATACAGCGCATATTGTTCGCGAATATTTGATTTACAACTGCCCCAAAGTTATCCAGGCACCTCCACAATCTCCCGATATTAACCCAATCGAAAATTTATGGAATTATTTGAAATCAAGGGTTCGAAAAAGGAATATAACCAGCAAATCAGAAATTAAAAAAATAATAGAGGAAGAATGGAATAAAATTGGGCCTAGCTACACACAAAAATTGATTAGTTCAATGAAAAATCGTTTAGCATGTGTTATTGAATGTAAAGGAAATCCAACTAAATATTATTTTTCTTTTAATTATCTAAATTGAACTAAACTATTATTAATTATTATTAATTGCGTCATTATCGACCAACTATGAAAGTGATTGAATTATTAGCAGAATTTTTGTTAACTATTTTTTTTTTTTAAATTTCATAATTAAAATATGTAAATAACTGTATTTTCGGTTTTATGAAATAATAAATAAACCTAAAATATTATCTTTTGTCTTTTTTTTTGCATTTTTCTTGTAGAAAATGAAACATATTTAAGGAATTTCTTATCGACCAACTTTGAAAGTGACTAACTGTATTTGCTAAAAATAAAACAAAATACGTTGTTTTCATTAATAATTTAATTATAATTATTTGCGGAATAATACTCAAACCGTACGTAATGTTTATTATAGAAGGCCCATAAATGTTACGCCCATGTGAGTTCAAAAATGTTACGTAAAATGAGTACACTTTACGAATACTTTTTTATAAACCAATACATACATAAGTCTTCGCAAATTTGTTTCACTTCTCATGTGACAAAAGTATCATTTATGTAACATTTCTACTCATTTTTAGCGTAACGTTTAAGAACACTTTAGTAGCAGAGACTCTTCGTAAAATGAACGTTTGCGTTACGCGTGGCCGGTAGGGTAAAGGTTAATTCACCAGATTTGTCCATTGAGCTCGTCAAGAAAATGACAACTTGACGGAGTTAAAAACCGAGTTAAAAATATTGTGACGGTGACACCTAGTGTGTAATAGAATAAGTAAAATTAATAGCTGAATGTTTTACTGTACTAAATGGAATTTTCCATGATAAAAATTGTTACGTAATGTTTCTACGCTATTCTAACTGGAAAAGTCATGAACTTTCGAGAAGTTTGGTTTGTGTATATAAAAAGGCGAACAAGATCGAATTGGATAGAGTAAACTTGTAAGATTATTAGTAATATTTGGAAAGCGATAGAGTAAAGATTAAAAAGGAATTAAAAAGTGATATAAAAAGTGTTTTTGTGCGAAATAAAAATTTTAAGTGAACAGTAAAATTTGAGAATAATTTATATAAAGTGATTTTGTGAATTTTTATTGATAAACTGTGTTGTAATAATTCTTGTGTTAAATAAATAAATTCGTTGGTGATAAATTAAATTGATTTTGTATTATTCACAATCCAATGATACGAACCTTGAGTGACAAGGCAAAAACGTAACAAATTGGTGACAGCGGTGGGATTGTGAATAATTAGATAAAGAAAATGATTCTCAACGAATTAAAAGTTCCAGAATTAAAGAGGGAACTTGAGAAACGGGGTTTGGCTACTGATGGTAGTAAAACAGCTTTACAAGCGCGACTACGTGATGCCATGGAGAAAGAAGGGTTAGACGTGGATCAACATGATTTTGGAGAGAAAGTAACGCATACAGCAACCGTAGAGCAGAAATGAGATAAACAACCGTCAGCCGAAACAACACCATCTGGAAGTTTCGATTTGTCATGATGGCGCAACAAGCAATGCAGTCAAACCAAGAAATTAAAAATGAAATGGAACAACAAAATGTGCGGCAGTTGGAGACTATAAACCAGTCAAACGAAGAAATAAAACGACAGTTGGAACAACAAAATCAGTCTAACCAAGAAATGAAACAACAAGGAGAGGAAATTAAAGACCAAATTATAGACGGTCAAAAGAGAATGGACGAGAAACTTCTCGAATTATCTACTAACATACTCGGCGAAGTGGAGAAGCTGCAAATGGAGATTCAAAAGGTTGAAGAAAAATTAGAAACGAAGGTTCAACATGTTGAAGAGAAATTGCAAACGGAGATTCAACAGGTTGAAGGGAAATTAGAAACGAAGGTTCAACAAGTTGTGGAAAAATTTCAACGTCTCGAGAAAAAACTAAATGATGTCAAGGCAAGTGGTTCAAACCGTTCAATCAGTTAAGTTAAAACCACCAAACTTCGACGGTACAACATCTTTCGGCATTTTCAAATTTCAATTTGAAACGGCAGCCAATCAAAACCGTTGGAATGATGAACATCTTGTCGCAGCGTTAATAGTGGCCCTTAAAGGTGAATCAGCGGAGGCCTTACAAACAATTCCGGAAAAAGATCGCAACAGTTATCTCGAAATTATGAAGGCGCTGGATCGGAAGTACGGCAGTGACCACAAGCGGGAAATTTATCGCATGGAACTGAAAAATCGCTACCAAAAGGGAGGAGAATCACTTCAGGAATTTGCATCGGCAATCGAGCGACTAGTACATCTAGCACATACCAGTAGGTCGGCCGATTATATGGAAAGGCTTAAAATTGACGCATTCATTGACGGCATCCGAGATCCAGAAACACGCAAGGCGATGATGTTATCACGTAAAGCAACGTTCGTGGAAACCGTTGCGTTTGCGTTAACGATCGAGGCTGTGCAGAACTTCACCAGACCGTCATTATTTAGGCACAAAATGAACTCAGACAAGAACGGCAGCATGGATCGAATGATACCGACAGTCAGAAGAGGCAGGCTTAGGTGTTGGAAATGTGACAAGTTGGGTCACATCTCAATGGACTGTCGGAGTGTAATACAGGGAGAGAGAAGAATGCCACCTTTAGCTGAAACTTAAATTTAACTTTAGGCGAGTAACAATCAGTCATTGCGAGGAGCTGCCATCGAAATCTGACACAATTGTTGAGGAAACCAAAGAACACCAGGTTAAGCAGACATTGGATTAGAAGGGCCGAGTTGTGCGAAGTGGAGTGCGAGTGTCGGGCGACTGGATGAGAACTCGATATGCCATACCGGCAAATAGCCAAGGATTCCACGAAAGGCAATTGGTATGGCTTCACAACTCCCAACAAAAGAAGGAGGATTCGTCGTCGAAAGAGCAGCCTACATGGACGGCACCCTACAGGACAAGAAAAGGACAAGGAGGTAAATCGAAGGTGGTGCATTTAGACAGGTTGGCCCTGTACAGAGGAGGTGACTTGGGTCCTGTTCGGGACGAACAGGCTTAGGTGAGGGGTACTGTGACGGTGACACCATTTCATGGCTATTAGGTGTGTAGTTAAATCCTCCTTTAGCCCGTAGCTTTGAAAAAAAATTTTCGAGACAATCTTGGTTGGTTCTATCAGTAAGAACATATAGGAGTACATTTCGCTAATATTTTGGTTACAAAATTAATTTTTAGTAGTGCTTATTCCAATTGTTTAGCCGACGACGGAAGTATGGTTGAGTTGGAATGGGGAACGTTTCAAGAAGACTATAAAGCAAGTCTATTTAACATCGATGTAGACATTGAACCTAGTATAGAGGAGTACGACGTCGCAATTAAGAATGAAAACAGCATTCTTAAAGAAAATACAATATCCTACTATGCTGGCTATTGTGCATTAAAAAAAATAAACTGTAATGAATGCAGAGCGAAATTAATAAAGCCTAACGAAGAAATTATAACGCCGTCCGATATATTAATTACAGAAAAATTTTTTAATAAATCTACCAACTTTGGAGCTCTTAAAGCACCGACAGCTGAATATGCCAAAGTTGCGAATGTTTTATTAACAATTTTTGAACAATTGTTTAACAAAGAATGTCACTTGTCGCATTTATGTTCCAGAATAACAGAAAAATGCCTAGAAATAGTAGAACGAGATTTCCCCGGATTTCTGCCTCTTGAAAATGAACCATGCTACGAACATTTAAAAGTATTAATAAATTTTTTTATTATTGTTTTAACCAGAAAAAACTCGAAATGGTCTGTTTTGAAAGGGGAGTTTCAAAATTTCAAGAACAGAAATAAAGGAGAACTAACGCAAGCATCGAAAAGTTAAAAATTTTGACTGGTTAATAAAATAAAATATATTTTCGTTTGATTTTTATATTTTCTTTTTTTTTTTGTTCTAAAAAAAAATTTAATATTCCTTGAACTAAACTCTGATAAAAAAACTAGTGCGACGAGCACGTGCAGCAAAAGTGTAACTTCGAAAGGTAGTTTAGTGTCCCGAAATTAGAAAAAATCATTTTAGATTCTCATTAGCCAAGTTCGATCCTAATTGGAAATGTTCGAGAACTTTTTGCAATAATTATTTTAGAATTCTATTTTCAACGTACACGTCAAATTTCGTCGAAATAATCGGTTAAGAAATAGCCAAATTCCTTTCTAATTGACCATATGTTCCAGAACTTTATTTACAAATCATTTTAGGATTCCATTTCTATCGTACAAGTCGAATTTTATCATAACCTGTTAAGAAATAGCCAAGTTCCATCCTCATGGGCCTTTTGTTCCAAAACTTTTTTATTATTAAATTAAGTATGTACCAATTTCGGTTATTAATTAAATACTGCAACGTTACATTTTACTTTTATGAATTTATTTTCATCTTTTCAAACATTTCAAATGTAAAGTTGTTGCAATTTAAATTGTTGTTGTTTGCTATGTAACTATTTTGTGTTTTTCTTTCCTATTCCATAACATTTTATCCGTTTGGAAAACAGCCATAGTCTCATAATTAAATTGTAATTTTTCAATTAATCTGAAAAAGTTATTAAAATTTCCTTAAATTTGGTCATTAACCCATACAAAACTACAAAAATTTATTATATACATACATACACGAAAATAATAAACAACTCATCATAACAGATAAATTTAACCCTAGAATGACTTTTACATTAATTTGGAATTATCACAACGTTTATACCAAAATTAAAGCAGATAAAGGGTTTGTTGTATAACGGGCATGGTGCGAATCAGAATGTGTATTTTTGTTGTTGTTTTCTATAGTAAAGATAAGGGTGTCCCTACTGTTTAATTTTTTTGTTCTGCACAAGTGGTTTAATTTTTATTTTTACCTTGCTTCAGATTGTTTTCAATTGGTGGCAGAAAGATAATTCAATTTTTTAATTTTTCTTTTTCCATTTAGGTACGGAGTTTTATTTTTTTTAACGCTACTTTGTCTCTTTTGTTTATGTTAAATTAGAAAGGCAAGGATGATCTATTGTTTTTATTTTTCGAAACAAATATTTAATGGTTTGTTTGTGGTGGTAGAAAATGGAAAGTGTTTCTTTTTTCATTTTAATTGAAAATGTAGAAGTAATTTTTTTACGATTTTCAAACTTATACAAACTTAACATATTAAAGATGCAAATTAAGGAAAAGTTTGTTTCATTTAAATGAATTTTCATTAATAAAATTGATAATCAAAACTATCAATTTTACATTGGTTCTTATGAGAAACAAAAAATTGTTCGACTCGATGTAAAAGGTTCGTAAAAAACCAAACAAATTATAAGTGTGTTGTGTGTACACAACCAACACACTATTAAAATGAGATCTACTTTTATTTTTTGTTGCCAAAGAAGAATAGAAAGAGGCAATATGATATCAAATTTCTATATAGACCTTTCAGTCCCACTTAAAAACAAAAAACAACTCAAAGAAATACGAATATAAATTATGTTGGTAAATTTCATCCATACAAAATATGCTTCTATGTAATTCTTCTATGGTAGGACTACGTCTTTGTTTTCATTATACTATATGGAGGTAAATCAAAATTTCAATGTGAGACGCGCGTCACGGAAATGACGTATTTACGAAATTTATTTGATTAAAGCAATGTCTCTTGTTAAATATAAATTTAATGTTTTAAAAACTGTAAAAATCGAACCAAGTTAAATAAAAATTTATGGATTGAAAAAAATCAAAAATCAACAAATTTTTAATATGTATTTTAATTTCTATTTTAATTAATTAGTGATGAACTTGATCAAACATGCCGCACGCTATTTTGATTTAAAGCTATAAAATAAAAATAAAAACGTTCAAAAATTTTTAATTTTCAATCTGTAAAATATTGCGAACATTTTTTGAATTTATATGCTGTATAACCTATGCAATCCTAGACAAATGTATAGTCGCAAAAATCAGGCCGAAAAATGTTTAGATTTGTGAGTAATGGGACTTCAAAGTTTCCAAGTGACCGGCAACTAATTTGATTTAATACGTCATTTGATTTATGCGTGATTTACACGTTCCAACAATGGTTTTCCAACTTTTTTTGTTGAGACTTAGAGCTACACGCAATAGAAAATATTTACATGCGATAAAAAGAGAAAAGTATAAAACGAAGATGTCGGTCATGCTATAACTTTTTGGCGGTATAAAATCTACGATGTCGAATAGGGCGATAATACAACTTTATGTTTCAAAATTACAATTTTTCTGGCAAAAATAAAGCTTTTCGAAAGTAAACCTCCATTTTTAAACAAAAATTGATAAAAAAATAAAACAAAAATGTCGGGCATGCTATAATTTTTTGGCGGTATAAAATCGACAATGTAATTTTTGACGAATGCCGCAGCGATACCACTTTATTTATCAAAATTACGACTTTTCTTGGCTAAAATGAAAATTGTTCGAACGTAAATTTTAATTTTTAAATAAAAATTTTAAAAAATAAAAATAAAGCGCTATAAAAATTTTACAAATCGCCATTTTTAATGTGTTTGTTGTTGTTTGTTTCCATAAAATATACTCGGGTCGAGTATATTTTATAGTCAAAAAATTTTTTTATGGAAACAAAGTTGAAAAAAAAAAGAAAAAAGTCCAACAAAATTTTATTTGTTTATATATTTGTTCTTGTCTTTCAAATGGAATTCGCGATATACTAATCTCTTCATTTTTTGTTGGGAAACATTGTTGGAACGTGTAAATCACGCTTAAATTTGGTTTCGTCGACAAGACATAAAATGTTTGTTCTTAGTAGCATGAATATAAAAGGATGTGATTATTACGTATTACTGTATAACATTTAAATCGAGAAAAAACTGAAAAATTATTTTCCTATGGGTAATATGTTTTGCCAAATACAGTTTTGTGTTTATATGTACATACATGTATTTTATACCATTGGAGCAAACAACGTTTTGCATAGGTTGTATTTCCAATTTACAGGTCGAAGTTTTGTAAGTCAATCGCGTAAGTGATATAGCTGTTAAGCTGTTAACATCAAACCTTGAAAAGAAAATGTTTCGTTGTTTTGAAAAACATAAAATTTTATATGTATTGTAAAACCAATGATTATTATAATAATATGTTATATTAAATTTTGTGTGGAACTGTTAATCAACATTTAGGTTTGTACAAATTATTTCCTTCGATATTCAATGGGCGTGTTCGAAGTTTGTGATAATTATTCCAGCTGTAATAATTATGACATTATTTTGTACGCAACCAAATTATCACAGCCACTATTTGTTGTAAATTTGACACTTCTGTAATAATATTCATAAACAAAAGAGCGCAATAGCAATAATTAAGCTGTATTTCACTAATTTATTTCTAAAAAAAATAGTACAAATACAACTTATTGCATAATGTGAAAGAGAAAATTATTTCATTCCTGTCAAAATTATTACAAAAACAAAATTATCACAAACTTCGAACACGTCCAATTATGTATTTAAAATAAACTTTGGGTTTGATTCTTACCATTTTTATTATGAATTAATGTTGTGCTATAGACCCTGCATCAAATCATGTTATCCGCCATAATACGATATCCATGGATGAAGGCGGATAGGTTCGCCTGATTTCTCAGACATTAAAGCTGCACGTTGTATTAAAAAATATTCAATGTAAATATCTGCTTTTTGTCTATCCGGAACACAGAAATATAACACCTCTATTATGGATTTTCCTTGGCATACAAGTATAGTTTCAGTTTAACATATGTTAGCTCACAAAGCGTCAAAAATGTTAAACTTTTATCGGGAGTTGAAACTTGAACCAATTGCCATAATCATAAACTAAAAATCAATTTTAGATTGAGTCATGAGAGTTGTGTTTATTTGTACTAGATAACTAGTTTTTAATTTTTAATTTGATTTGTCTCATTTTTACGTAGTCCGACGTTAATAGGTCGTATCTCGGATACAAGCTCGTTGGTTTTTTTTTCTGTAAAATCGTCGATGCGTGAATAAATAACTATAATAATGTTATATAACTAAGAAAACCAATCATTTGCATTGATTTATGACATTTTTTGTTTAAATTTACTTTTTATGTGTAAAGAAAACAAATTTTTGATTTGACATCTGCATCTGCGAAATTTTTTGAATGTAAATTAGTCTTTACTCGTACAAATTGGTATGTCGTACGTGCGCTTTTTTTGTCGTACGTATGTGTATATGCGAGAAAAAAAAATTCTTCGTAATTTGGCGTATACGACAATCTAATTTTGGGTTAATTTAGATATAGTGTGTTAATTTATTTATTAGGAAGCATTGTTCCAATGTAATTAAGTTGAGAATAAATTAAAGAACAGTTTAACATTTAAATGAAAAAAATTTATCGGCTAGTTATTTTTTTATTAACGTCCAAACTTTAAACATCGATTTTCCATACTTTAGCAAATGGCGTTTACGACAAACCAATATTCGGTCGACGAAATGTTCAGCTGAAAGCAAAATATTTCTTTCTACAAAAAAAAACATAATCAACTTTGAATTTGTATTATGAAACAAACGCTATTTCATAACTGAAGAAAGAGTGGAAATATCGTTTAACTGGAGATTGGCTATTTTTTTTTGTGATACCGGGCATTAGTAAGATTAAATCTTTTAATATACATTTACGTATTTTTTCGTTTGAATGAAATATTCTACATTTCAGAATATCTCAAATGGAGAGTCTTTAGAAGATGAGATAACCAATTGCGAGTTCCTTGAATAATATACTGTTAGTAGTATACTGTTGCATTGTCCTTGATTATGGCCTTCGTCAGAAAATAATTCAACTCGATCTTAAAAAAAATATTTACCGTCAAATCTTTTTTAAGGAAACTACCAAAGCTTAAAGTACTTATTTTGGATAACTTGACTTATTTTGAGATACTTTTTCCAGTTGTTTAATTCAAATTTGATTAGTTCCTAGTTTAATGAATGTATACCGAAATGGTAGATTGTAGTTTTAGATTTAATTAGTCTCTCAAATTTATACATATATGTATGTTGATGACGATTTATAAAATAAAGATTGTGAAAAATTTTGTCATTTTCATTATAAATGTAGTCTTCTTTTATAAGGAAGTTGCTTACATTTTCTCTCATATCGTTCACATTTAGAATGTCTATCAGGTGACCTGGGTATCGATTTTGGTCGCAAAATGAGGATTGAGGATTGAGAATTTTGTATATGTACACGGCGTATAATATACATTTTGCTATTGTGTGCCGTCAAATATTTTTATTGTATTAGTGTGTTTTCTCATGATGGTAAGTATCAAAAATAAGTTAAGCGGGTGAAATCGGTTCAACTTTTTTGTTGCTTCCGCTTGCCTTGAGTTATTTTTCCCTACCTTTTAACATGAGGAATTCATGTTTTTCTATCTATTGTTGTTGTAAACGAGACATTCATTTTACTTCGTTACCAAAAATCCAAAACAATATACGCAATCAATTGCTCGTGGTGATCTTCAATATAAAAAACAAAAAGCAGCATAAATAAATGGTTTTTAATTTTTACATTCTTCGTCGACCACATTCATAATATTTTTAACTCTTTTTTTTTTTTTTTTTTTGAGCTTATGTTAGAATAAACATTTGAAAAATCAAAAAAAACAATTCAGTGTTATCTCATGCGCACGAAACGAATGTTGTACATATTTTTATTTCCAGTAATTTTCTGCAAAATTTAAAACTAATAAAATTGTTAATTAAATAATGATTTAAAGATAAATAAATATTAACTAAAAATGGAAAATAAGTCAGATAAATATTGATAAACTATAATTTTATTAATAATTTAAAATGATGAAAAATCACACGACGTACATCCACGCTTTCCTGTGCTTGAATTAACACTAAGCCAAAATAACTAATTTACTTCTTATTTTTTCCACATTATATTTTATATCCCTCTTTTTCGTATCATTTTATCTCTCTTATTTGCATCATGTATGTTAAACAAAAAACTACAAAAAACGCCCATCATTTTTTTAGTTTTTTGTTTAACATCGAATAAGAGCGATAATGTGAAAAATATAAGTAAATTAGTGATTTTGGGATAGGTAATAAGGATGTACGTCGTGTGTCTTTTCATTATTTAAAATTATTAATAAAATTATAGTTTATAATTATTTTTGTGACTTATTTTCCATTTTAGATAATTTTGATTTATTTTTAAATCATTATTCAATTTACTATTTTATTAGTTTTAAATTTTACAGAAAATTACTGGAAATAAAAATATGTACAACATTCCTTTCGTACGCATGAGATAACACTGAATTGTTTTTTTTTATTTTTCAAATGTTTTTTCTCTGTTTTCTCTATTCTTTTGACACTAATACAATTTATCAATACTATTGCCTTCCGGTAATTCTCAACTCAATCCTCAAATTGCGACCAAAATCGCTATCCTGGTTAATAATGGGGATTTTTTAATCAAAAAAACAAAATAACTTCAAGAGAAACATCAGAAGCACTTTATTCAAAATATTGTTCATCACTACTCCATGTTTCAGGTAATTTCTAATACCCAATCGATCAATTTTAAATTATTATGCTTAACCGTTCGATTTAAACAACGTTTGACATTGTTATAATTGATTTTTAATATTTTGTATTTCCGTTGACTTTGTTGTGTTTTTGTCTTATAAATGTGTATTCATTTGGAATTCTTATTACATTTTCAGTATGATGGTTATTGGGAGATTTGGCAGTAATGACAATTAATTTTGTCTATAAATTGTAAAAATTTGATCTTCGTCAATTTTGTCAGTTTGAATACGCACTTTTGAAAGTTAGTACATTGACGAGTTTCGATGGAACCAATGCTTTAGGAATATCTGATACAAAATTTAAATCTTCCAAACGACACAACAAATAATGTAAGATGTGATGTCCAAAAAGATTTTAAAATAGTGATCATGAATTGAATAATAATAAATAATTGTGATTCAAATAATAATATTTGTAGTAATAGTAATAATTAGTTAAGTTTTTAAAATATGATGTAAATCAATTTCGTAGTGAGTTATGTAGAAATGATATTACGACAATATATTATAATTCAATAAATTTCAAAGCAGAAAACTTTAGTATTAATTTGCACATTGCACGGCATGGTTAAACAATTCATAGGAAATAACATTTTTACACAACAAGGGTGCCTATACGGGGGTGTATGAAATGTATAATGAAAAGTATTTTCAGTGAGAAATACAGATTTCCGATTCATGTTCCTTGATGACGTCAAAATCTTTTCATAAGAATAAAACTTTCTCACCTACCCATTGAAATAAAATTCTATAAAAACTAAATTTGTATTTTTAGCAATAAATGTGCACTATAATATGATTCACTATAAACTTAACTAATTAGTACATCTATTAAATACTATTCCGTTTATTTAAGAAAAGCCATAATTAATTCATAAATAATTTGCTCATTTTTATAATTTATTTTATATTTTGACAGGCAATGACGAAAACTGATTTACTAAATTTACTTTATCATTTATTTAGCTAATATTTAAACCAATTGCTGTGTCATCTAGCGGAAATCTATAAGAAACTCGATAAAACGTCATTTTACAGTGTAGCTTACTATGAAAACAACTTATTCAGCGCCTTTTCACGATTCTTTTTTATGTGGACATCGATAATCGCTTATTGTCGTTGTGGGAAATATTATAAATGAAACAGACTTGATGGAAACAAAATGGAAACATTTTTTTCATTAGGTTTTTTCATAAAACGAGAATTGACCCCCAGTACAAATCAAATTATTTTAAATTATCAGTTGAGTTCTGTTATGATATAAATATTTGATTGAAAATTACATAAAATGAGTTCTCGCCTATCCACTCTTGCTAACGTTAGTGAAGTAGAGGCAACGAGAATAATGATATTACTGCAAGAAGGACATAGTCAACGATATGTAGATAATTTGACAGGAACTAATCAATCACCGGTGTCTCGTGTATTTGCACGTTATCGAGAGAGTGGCAAGAATCAATGGAGACCATCATCCAGACGAACACGTAAAACTTCTGTATTACATAATCGACATTTCAAGTTATTCGCTCTCAGAAATCAATTTATCACGTGTACATATGCCCGATCGGCACTTGCAGAGGTACGAGGTGTTAGTATTTCAAACATGCCCGTGATGAAAAGGTTGGAACAAGTGGGTTTGTGATCCCAGGTAGAACATCGACAAGAAAGGTCGCGATTTGCCCGAGAACACGTCAACTGGGCAATTGAAGATTGGTGTAACGTACTGTTCTCAGACAAGTCAAGATTCTATTTGACAACTTCAGACAAACGTATTAGGTTGTTTCGACGTGAGGGGTGAGGAAGAACGATACACACTAGTTAACATCGTTCCATCTAGAAATTTTGCAGGTCGGTCAACTATAGTTTGAGGGGGAATTTCTCCAACTGCTCGTACCAAACTAGTACCTTTAAGTGTAGCCTCACTTACTGCAATAAGATATATAGAAGAATGCGTAGAACTCCACGTAATACTCCATATATTGGAGAAAATTTTGTTTTAATGCAATATAATGCAAGGCCACGCTTCACAAGAGTAGTAATGGACTACTTTGAAAATATGAATTTACGAACGCTGAAATGCGAACGATTGAGCATATTTGCGACATGCTTGGGAGCAAGTTACGGCAGAGAAATACCACCACAGAAAACTTTTTAGAGCTTCAGATCTCTATGGTCCAGGAGTGGGAAAATATCCCTCAAGATTTAAGAAAGTTGATTTCTAGTATGCCAACAAAGGGTTCTATGTGTAGAACTGATATCTGCACGAGGAGGTAACACACGCCTTTAAAGTACCTTTTAAACTGAATTTTTCCAATAAATTTTAATTTATTTTGAATAAATATGAATTTTGGGTTTAATTAAGAAAACCTATTGAAACTTGTTTATTTGAAACCTTCTGGAAACGTATATTTTTTTAGAACATTTTGAAATAAAACCGCTTAAAACGGAAAATTCGGAAATTAATTAGAATAGACAGAACGAAAGAATTCTGGAGAGTTTATGTCTCGTAATGAAAATGACTTTGATGCGATACCTCATTGCGTCATTGTAGTATTTTTATCAACTGGTTTAAAGAAGAATTATGTTCTGCCGAAAAGTGGTTTTTACATGTATACAATTATGTTTATTTACAACCTCTAATCTAACGTAGAAATAAACAGCTTTGTAACTATGGATTCTCAAAACCAACATTTTAATCTGATTCAGAATACCGAAATTAAAAAATCGCTACAGGCCGAGTTTATCCTGTATCCTTGACAAATCCCTTGTAGACAAAGATACATTTTTTTAACGAAGAGGTACACGCTTGAATTTGGTTTTATTAGTTCGATTCAAGAGGTAACATTAGAAAAAATTTCAGTGAAAAATCTGGTGGACTATCGTCTACTTTCAAAAATTAAACTCCCGTTCAAAAAACACTCTTCAAACATACTATATTTTATTCAATTTTACTGTTCTCAACAATTTAGCAGTACAATACAATTTTCACCGATATACATTTTTTTGAAATGTTTTCGATTTTAATGTACAATAAGACGACGAATTAAAGAGGTCTGAAAAATAAAACAAAATTCAAGCGTGTACCCCTTCTATTTTTTTTTAACAAAATTTTTGCCTATTCTTAAAGGATACAGGATGAAGTCGACTTGTAACAATTTTTTAATTTCAATATTCAGAATCAGACTGAAAATAAAATGTTGATTTTGAGAATGCTTAATTTACATTTAACTTGAATAAATCTCTCTGCGCTCATATTCTTCAAATTCACCCGAAAAAGTCACCCGTGATTTTGTAGTGAGTTACGTCATTTCAGTCGAAAATTTAAATTGCTTTATACTAAAGCCACCGGCGACTTTTTTCGGCGAATTTCAAGAATACGGGCCCTTAGCGTTTTATTCGAATAAAACGACCCATAGACATTATTATTATTATTGTTGAAGGGCCATGTGGGCGTTCAGCCACCTCGCACTGCTTTTTCAGTCAATATTCAGGCTCTTAACGAACCTGATAATACTGCCGACCGGTACGTGATACATACTATCTGGGCTTATTGCTCTCCCTTCTAGATGTTTACTACAGCATGTTGTTCTGCTAGAATGCGGTAGTATTGGTACCAAGGACTTCGAGGGGGCCTGCCCCACTCCCGTATACCCCTGCCTCGTCTTCCGTTTGATTTAACTCTTACGAGTTGCTGGGAATGGAAAGTCGCCTGTAGGTCACCCAGCTTTACTACAGGAATTCTAAATAAAACTGGAGGGTGCCTGGTATCCAGAGCCCGCATACTTTGGAATGATTAACCTATCAGCATCCTATCATGAATTCCATCGGCATATGTTGTTTCACTTTAGATTAGGGTTTTTTGTCAAGGATTTCTCCTGTATCGCCGTACTTTAGCCTGTGCCAAATCGCCATAATGTGCCAAATGGCCTAGTTATTTTTATTGTTAATTAATAATAATTCTGATAAAAACATTAAACCGTAAAATCCGATTTATTCCGCTAAAAACAAGCAAATAAAATTAAAAAATTATTTGTACCTTAAGTTATTGCGTCAAAATTATTTACGCTTTTCCCGATTTATTTGGTTTATAAGGGGTTTCATTTTTATCACGTGTGCTTTCACGGAAGCCTTACAAAGCCGCCTCCGAACAGTAGTTCAGTTGATGTTGGTTTCTTGGGCATTATTTATGTCGTTTTGAATGCACTTTAGACCCTCCACTTTGGCAGTCGCAGCATGTTTTCTACCTCTTCTAAGTAGTTCCGTTACGGGATACGTTATTTTGTATGGGTACAAATAATTTTGGAATTTTGTTTTGCTTCTTTTTTAACGGAATAAACCAGAATGTAAATTTTTATGTTTTTATTCGAATTATTACTAAACTAAATATTATTATTTCATATTTTGCTTCGATTTAATTTTTAATCTAAATTTTCAATTTTTACTTAGACTATTATGCATTTTTTGAGACGACAGATAATTGAGGCGTGGACTCTATACTCGTTACCATAAAAAGTGTTACGGTACTCAGCTTTTCGAAATCATAGCAGTTCGTCAATTGGGAATGTTTCATTTAATTAAAAATTATATATAGTAAATGAAATGTGATGCACTATAAAAAAGCAGTCATAAAAATTCCGTCCGGGTATCCTATTCAAAAGGCAACTCATTTTTAATTTAGTTTTTTTATTTATCAAAGATGGTTTTGCTTTTTTAAGTTAACAAAAATTAGTACTGTATTTTCTTTCCGATTAAGCGAACAACATTACAAAATGAAATATTATTCAAACGAACAAAAAGTCTTTATTGTAAAGGGATTTATGTGTGAAAAAAGTCAATTGAAGAAATAAAGTGGGAATTTCAAGCATAAGTATCGCCCAGTAGATCTACCATATTTAGGTTGGTTAAGAAAATTGAAATATTCGGAATAGTTAAAAATCAACATCGAGGTCGGTCTGTATCAATAAATATTCCGCAAAATAAAGAGCGAACACTTTCTCTTATTGAAGATAATCCAAGTACACATCCGAAAAGCTACAAAGCCAAGAGCTTACAGAAAGAGCTAAACTGAATTGTCTTGCTTTTGCGCAAAACATTTTGGAACACCTAAACGGAGATTACATCTTGAGGGATATCTGGTTTAGTGATGAACAAGGCTGGGCAGTAACGAATTACATGTATTTGAATTACGTAATGAAAATACAAATTACAATTTGTAACTTGTATTTTAATTACTCGTTTTCCAAGTAACAGTATCTTGTATTTTAATTACTTAAATTCTAAGTAATTGTAATTTGTATTTTAATTACCTCAGTTTTTGTAATTTCTTGTTTACATATTTACAAGGCTTATTAAGATTTGGTTCTAGAGCCTTCAATATAAAACCTAATGTTAACGATCGTCGTTTTAACGATACGTTTTTTAACGAACCGAATTTTGTCAAATAAAATTTATCAATTTACAAATGCAAAGTAATTGTAATTTGTATTTTAATTACAAATTACAATTCAAAGTACATAATTGTAACTTGTATTTTAATTAATCCACTTGAAAGTAATTGTAATTTGTATTTTAATTACTGAGTTTGCTGTAATTCGTAAAAGTATTTTAATTACTCAGTGTAATGTAATTTGCTCAGCCTTGGTGATGAAGCACACTTCTACCTCACGGGTCAGAAAACCACAGGGAACTCCATGAATCGCCATTAGACCCTCAAAAGGTAACTGATTGGTGTGATTTATCGGCTAAAGATATTGTAATGGTTGTTATACGAGGAAATGTTACTTCAGCAAGTTATTTGGAGCTGCTTGATGAACACTTTATTCCAGCACTAATAGGAATGGGAGGAAATGAAATTAACGATGTATGGTTTATGCAAAATGGTGCTCGTCTGCATACTGCAGATGTGGTTTTGCATTACCTGTACGATTTTTTTTTATCTTGAAACGCTTTCTAGACCGTTTGTGAAACAGAGAAAAGTGAAATTACGACTGATCTTCTCCTTCGTGTTATTAATTCCATACCTAAAATGCTAGAAAAAATCATTAATGAAAATTCGAATGGACCCAGAGTATCTAGAGATTTATTCGTAAAGCTTAACGCTAACCTACCCAAATATTTCATATGAAGCAGTTATCGATGAGCAACTATATCCGTACCGACGAAAAACTAAATTTACGCTATACATTCCTTCAAACCCAGCTAAATGTGGGATAAAAGTTTGGTGAATATGCGAAGGTTATTTATATACTGGTAAATTATCAAATGAGGCAAGAGAAATGAATCAAAGTGAAAGAGTGGCAACTCGGCTGATAGAACCATATAAAAATACTGTTGTACCGTTGATAATTTTTTTACATCGTTAGGATTCTCACAACGCCCTATAAGTCATATAAACCAGCAGAGTTTCAGACCTTGGGGCAGAGTGAAGTGTTTTCATCCGAAGAGAACATAACAATGTGCTGGTACGTGCCAAACAAAGCCATGGTTCTATTCTTCCTGTCTCGTTATGATGAAAATGTGAATGGTGTAAAAAATAAATCGGAGGTTATAAATTATTATAATGCGACAAAGAATACACCACGAAACGCCATAACCAGACATGGCCTCTCGTTTTGTTTTACATTATTGTGAATGTTGTTGCATTGACGGCGGGCGTAATATATTCTATAAACAATCCCAAGCCGTGTGAATCTACTTTTCCAAGTCCAAAAAATGTAAAAGAGATTGGTAAAGCTCTGGCTATGCCATCAATTGAAACACATGCGGTAACATGATTTATTTACAGAAATTTCAGTTCAGCGGAAATTAACATAATCTGAAGATGTGAAATATACATTAATATTAATTTTAATTGAGTTCCTAGTATTTAGTTTAACCACAACCTTTCATTTTATCAATAGCATTTTATTGTTTCCTTATTTATTTTTCTGTTACTAGCCTTTAACTTTTCTCTTAATTTTACATTTTACTAACGGCATACCGCCGGGTGTGTCTTGTTTACGAGAATGAGAAAGGTTAAAAATTTCTTGATTAATTTTATTTTGCCAAAAATTTCTGTTAGTTTAAGACATTTTTAATTTAATTTTTTGTCTTATTAAATTCCGGAAGTTAATTTTTACACAATTGTGTACTCGTATATCATTAATTTCAATATTGTTTATCAAATAATATATTTTAAAAACAAACTTGGAATTGAGATCATTATTATGTTTAAAGTCAAAACCAAATTCTTAAGGTTAATTTTTTGACCTTTTTTGTTAACAAAAAAGATTAGTTTTGTTTCTAGTTCATTGGTCTGTTGTTTCACTTGTTATTTTAATATTTTGTTTTGCAAATTTATAATAATAACATTACAATATTTTTTAATAGGAGGATTTGGGGTAGATTTCTCTTACGATATAAACTCAGTAGAAGATGGCATCAACAAAGTAGCTGTTGCTTTGTTAGAACATGGTGTGACGTCATTTTGTCCAACTCTGGTTACATCATCATCAGAAACTTACCATGAAGTTTTACCGAAAATCAAAAAAAGGAATGGTGGTAAAAATGGCTCTACAATATTAGGCGTACATATTGAAGGCCCATTTATTAGTAAAGAAAAAAAGGGAGCACATCAACCTGAATATATTTGTAAAATTGAAAATGTAAATTTTTTCAATATACATATAAAATATTAATTTTATATTATAATTGTATATCGTATTTGTAGGGTTTCCAATCGGTAATTGATATGTATGGATCGTTAGAAAATGTTTGTATTATCACACTGGCTCCAGAACAAATTGGTTCATTCGACGTAATTGAAGAGCTTGTTAAACGTGGTATAACGGTTTCGGTAGGACATTCCGTTGCGCACCTTTGTACTGGTGAAGAAGCAGTCAAACACGGCGCTGTACTTATAACTCATTTATTTAATGCAATGCTGCCATTCCATCATCGCGATCCAGGCCTTGTTGGATTATTAGCGTCAGACAAACTGCCCGCTGGAAGAACCATTTATTTTGGGTTAATATCTGATGGTGTCCATACGCATCCCGCCGCTCTAAGAATTGCATATAGGATTCACCCCGAAGGTAATATTTGTATTGTTAACATGACAAACATTTATTAATTTTACACATTTTTAGGTTTAATCCTAGTTACAGATGCAATATCAGCTTTGGGCCTGGAAGAAGGTACTCACCGAATAGGACAAATGGAAATGGAAATAAGGGAAAAACGAGCATATATAGCAGGAACTAATACACTTTGTGGAAGTATAGCACCATTAGACGAATGCATTCGGTTTTTTAAAACCGCTTCAAGATGTTCAATCGAATATGCTTTAGAAGCCGCTTCATTACATCCGGCTACATGTATTGGAATTTCGAACAAAAAAGGGACGCTTAATTATGGATCTGATGCAGATTTTGTTATTATTGATGATGATATTCATATATTGTCTACTTGGATTGCAGGTCAATGTGTTTATAAAACAGAAAACGTTCCGGCTGTGACGCCAGTAAAAATAAATTAGGAAATTTTTTCTTTATAAGATACATCAATAAATTTATAAATTTACATATTTTTTTTACATAGAAGCAATTTAAATAAAAATTTGTTTAGATTCACAATTCTTACAAAATATATCTTATGAGTTATTATTATTATTCAAACGGGGCATAGCATAAACATATATAGTTGGTCTGTTTGATAATTCACACGGTGCGATGCAGCGCATATTATTTCCTTGTCTCATTTAATTTGTTTTCTATTTGTGAGAGAAGAAAAATTGTTCACTGTACCGCACCTTGCGATTTATCGAACAAAGGCGCCGTAGTCCCATTATCAATCACAAAAAAGTATTTAATCGATGAAATTTCAGATATGTAAATAGAAAAGACTTTAAAATACAATTGACTATAACGTCAAGCACGGACAGTTCTGAACGTAAAAAAAAAAGACTAAAATAGATCAGCACCCGCATTGCGGTTCTATTGCTGTCTTACTTTGGAAATTTTACAACAACAATGCCGTGTATTTTCATTCCGGAATGAATAGTTTCAAACAGGATTTCGAACCGAACCCGAACCTCGAACCCACTCCGGTTCAAAGAATTTTAGTAATTTTTTCGAACCCGAACCTGAACCCCAACCCAATATTTCGCGGGTTCGATTCAACCGGGTTCCGGGTTGACAACGCATATCGTATATATTATTTATCATCATCCAACAATTTAAACAGCTGGGCTAAGCTTTGAACTAAGCGTATAACAGGAGTTTACTGTTTATGAATCCTTCTCACGGGTTCACAAGGAGAAAAAAATAATGGAATGGTGGGAAAATCATAAAATTGAAATCCCACTTTTATACGAAGCTGCGCAAGTGCTGTTAGCGTTTCCTGCAACGCAAGTCAGTGTGAAATGGGCATTTGCGGCTTAAGAGTTTGTTTTAGCAACACAAAGGGTACACCTTCAAGAAGAATCATGAAGAGATATCATATTCGTCAAACAAATCGAAATATTTTTAATAAAATAAATAAATATATATATTTTTTTTATATGCTTGTGAAGTTTTATTTTTTTATTAATCCGAACCCAATTATTTTCTTGCTTTGAACCTGAACCCGAATCTAAAATTTTGCGGGTTCGAAACCGTGGTTTCAAACCAAGTTTTTGTTGGTAATTATTTTTATTATTGTTTTTTATTTAATTTTTAATGTCAATTGATGAAAGTAAAAAGAAAATTATTTTCGTTTTTTTTAGCGTAATTTGCATTTTTATTTTTATACTAATAAATATTCCAGTGACCAAAGTAAGGCATAAGACAAATGAGAATTATATTTATATTGTATATGCTGCGAGTCGAGTCGAATTTAATTCTAGTTTAACTCTCACTCGCTCGCTGCAGAGATGACACTGACTTTTCTGCAAGTCAACCTCCACCACTCTAAGGTAGGAGCAGCTACTCTAATTTTAAAAATTGGGAAAGAAGCGACAGATGTCGTCTTGATCCAGGAACCTTGGGTCACTGAAAACCGGGTACTTGTGTTCAAGACTCCCTATTATAGATTAATGCACGCGAAAAAAAGAAGCTAAGGTTCGGTCGTGCATTCTCATTAAAAATAACATAAGTTATTTTCTGCTATCAAATTTCAGTAATGGAGATGCAGCAGCGGTCAGCATTGAGGTCGATAAACGAAACCTCTGGCTAGTATCAGCTTACCTAGCTTATGATGAAGTGGATACTCCACTAATCATTCTAGGTGAGTTAATCTTGGAAGCTCAGAAGAACAAGGTTGGAGTCATCCTTGGGAGTGATGCAAATGCTCATCACTCGATCTGGGGAAGTACGGACACAAATGAACGAGGTGAGTTACTCCTCGATTACATTTTAAGTACTAACCTTCATATATGTAACATAGGCAATAAGCCGACCTTTATAGCTAGTAATAGACAGGAGGTATTGGATATTACTCAGGTATCAAGCTTTTTGACGATTAGTCTATTAAACTGGAGAGTGTCGGAGGACCACTCCTTTTCTGATCATTGTTACTCGTATCTTCAATTTGAAATGGACTTGACTTCTCCAAAAAGTCCAATCTACAGAAACAGGAGGTAAACCAACTGGGATACCTTTAGAACTATTCTGGGTAATTCACTACCAGTTCCGGTGTCAAAACCTCCAAAAACTGCGCAAGAGCTCGATGGCTTGGTAGACGAGTTGTCCAGCGCTTTTAATGAAGTGATACTGGGCTCTAGTCCTCTTAGCAGACCTGTTGCTGAGACTGGAGGACGGTGTTGAATGTGAACCCACACAAAACCGAATTGGTTCTCTTCTCTAGGAAATATAAACTTCCTCATATCGATCCTCCCACTTTAAATAGGTTCAGCTTGACTTTTACAGTTGAAGCGAAGTTTCTGGGTCTCGTTTTGGATAGCAAATTAAATTGGAAACCTAATATTCTGGAAAGGGTAAAGAAAGCTACGGTAGCGCTATACTCTTGCAAAAATACCATTGGGAAAGGATGGGGGCTGGAGCTCCGCATCGTACATTGGCTTTATACCGCAATAGTCAGACCCATACTCTTGTATGGGGTAATAGTCTGGCGGCCTGCTCTGGACAAAAGTGTCAGCCAAAAGCTGTTGACAAAAGTTCAGAGAACAATCTCTCTGTGGATCAGTGGTGCACTGAGGAGCACATCCACCCAGACACTAGAGACTGCTATTTTTAACTCCTCTAGATATCTTGGGGAAACAGTTGGCAGCTTGTAATCTTGGCTGAAATCCATCTTAATGTGGACCTGCAGCAATACAGGGCACTCATATATTTTGTGTAACAAACAAATTCCCAAGTCCACCGACTATACTGTCCCGTCACTATCTTTTGACACAAAGTTCCGGACTAGGATCCCATCCAGGGAGGACTGGATGATGAGTGAAGTTTTTGAAACAGGAGTTATATACTTCTTCACTGATGGTTCAAAACGGGACGGGAAAATCGGGGCTGGAGTGTTATGCGAGGAACTTCTGTTAAATCTCTCCTTCCGCCTCCCCGACTACTGTAGCATTTTTCAAGCTGAAGTAACTGCCATAAAGGAAGTCGTAGACTGGTTGAGGTATAATGTAATATCGCTTTGTAATATTCGCATATATATTGGGACAGTCAGGCTGCCATTAAAGCGCTTCAATCACACCTCCTCACGTCGAAAGTAGTCCAGAACTGTCTCTCATCTCTTAATGAGATGGCAGATCAGTTCAACATCCACATTTTGTGGGTGCCAGGACATTTCATAAGTACAGGGAATATAAACGCCGATGAACTGGCTCGACGTGGTACAACGGACCACTTCTCAGAAAGCAGAAAGGATATTGAAATGCCTCTTGCGGTATGCAAACTGCTGCTTCAGGAAGAAGCTAGCAAGCTGAAGAATAACAGATGGTCAAGTATCGCCTCTTGCGTAATGACTTGGCAGGTCTGGCCAAAGTTGGACTTAGCAAGATCTAAACAGCTGATCTCACTTCAGCGAAGTCAGAACAGTGTGGTTGTTGGAGTGATTACGGGGCACTGTCTCATAGGGAGGCATGCGAGTAGACTTGGTGTCTTCTCACATGACTACTGTCGTAGTTGCGAGGATGAAGAGGAGGAAGAGATAGTACTTCATCTTCTTTGCACCTGCCCTCATCTGGCACGAAACAGACTAAAGTTTCTAGGGGCACCCCTCTTCACAGACCTGACGGAACTCTGTAGGATGGACGTCAGCAGTATCCAGCGCTTTGTTAACAGCTCAAAATGGTTCTAATGAGTTGGAGGAAACAATTATTCGTGGTATGGCTACGGACCATTTCTGTGTCTAGGCGTGGTCTTAGTGGACCGCCACCCAAACTTAACCTAACTGTCACTGTATACGGAGTCGAGTTAAACTCGACTCAATCTAAGAAGAACGAGTGATTTGCTACTTCAGCAGAATCCTATCCAGGTCAGAAAAAAATTATTGTGTAACCCGACGAGATTTACTGGCCATTGTGGAATACGTTAAACATTTTCACACATACCTATATGGACAAACATTTCTAATTCGAACGGGCTACGCTGCTTTAAACTGGCTAATGCAGTTTAAAGAACCAGTAGTACAGGTGGCGCGATTTATAGAACGATTGCAGAGCTACACTTTCAACATCGAACATAGGAAAAGTAGAGTGCACGGTAATGGAGCTAGTCTATCAAGGAGGCCTTGTGCACCAACATGTGGAAAATACAGCAAAATTGAGGAAAAGGAAGGCATAAGTAGCCTTAACCGGATTGGCGTGGAGGTGCCGGAAGGGTAGACAACGAAGCGTCGTCGAAGAGTAGAAGAATGATCCAACGCTCGCCCCAGTACTAGCTTGGATTAGGAAAGGACAGAAACCTGCATGGACTTCTCTAATGCTAAAAGGCTACTTGGCGCAGTGGGACTCATTGAAGATGAAGAACGGTGTGCTTAAACGAGCTTGGGAAAGTGTGGATGGAAAAACTATCCAAATGCAGACCGTGTTACCAATGATGTCCACAATGGATCAGCAAGCGGACATCTTGGCGTTATTAAAATGTTGGCTAAAATGATGGGACGCTTCTTCTGGGTCAGAATGCAGCAGTACAACGTAGGAGCTCCATTTGAACGAGTGGCTATGGATATCGCTGGGCCATTTCCGCGAACAATTGGTGGGAATCGATACATCCTTGTATGTATCGACTACTTCAGTAAGTGGCCGGAAGCCTATCCAATACCAAACCAGGAAGCACAAACAGTGGCCGGAGAATTCGTAAATAACTGGATCAGCAGATATGGAGTACCGTTAGAGCTTCATTCGGATCATGGTCGTAATTTTGAGTCAAATATGTTCCAGGAGATGTGCAAAGTGCTCGGTCTTCAAAATAACAAGGACGACACCGCTACATCCACAATCCGATGGAATGGTCGAGCGATTCAACCGTACCATAGAAGAGCACCTGGCAAAAGTAGTTGGATCAAATCAGGAAAACTGCGATCGGCATATCCCCGGGGATTACACTATCAACAGTCCTCTTTGGAAAGGATATACGGCTGCTGTGCGATATTGAGTTTGGGTACCAGAATTAACTCCCAAATTAGCCGACAACTACGTAAGCGACTTCAGAAACAGAATGGCTGAGATCCATGAGCATGATCGAAGGAATATCAAACTGAACAGCGACCCATCAAAGGCCTGTTACGATCTAAGAGGAAACGAGAACGGATATGACGAAGGAGATTTAGCATGGCTCTACAACCCACAAAGAAAGAAAGGAAAGTCCCCAAAGCTACAACGTAATTGGGAGGGACCATATACAATTATAAGGAGGGTAAACGACGTCGTGTACAGGATTCACCGGAGCTAGCAAGCAAAGATGAAAGTAGTACACGTCGATAGGCTGGCACGATACCAAGGAGACCCGAATAATGTTTCTGTTTGGGACGAACAGAATTAACGAGGGGATGGTGTGACAATTATGGCCATCATACAACAAGTCCACGTTATGACAGCGATAGCTCAGACGGCTGGCGAGTGGTATGGAGAGAAAATTCGATGGTTCGATGCTCGTCGTAGCCAATGTTTTTATTACAATTATTTATTATGGATATCAAAACATGTTTACACGCCAATGCACAAATTCATAATGATCCAGTAAAAATAAGAACGTTCGAGATTTAGCGTACAAAGGAAGGCGTGGTTTAGTGATTCAAGAATAAATGAACAATACAAAAAAATTTTTTAGTTATGTTAAGTTATTTGTTATTTTTTTCAATTTTTTTTTTGCAATTTAGTTAATTATTATTTAACGTTTCATTTGGCACACAATTTATAAAAAAATTCTCAAGATTTACATACAAAAAAATAGATTTAGTCTGATGCAAAAGTATTTGTGTTGGGACAGTTTTAGTAAAAACGTTACTAATTTTGATCATTTTGTTTATTTTATTCAAATTTTATATAAAGTCTGCTCATCTTTATTTAGTATGACCTCATTTAGTCATCTCATCGCATAATTCTTGCTTGCTTCGTCCAACTCTGTATGGAATATTTCGTTTCAAATAAACCCAAACATTTTTAATTATGTTCAAATCCGTTCCTTGCGGTGGCCGATTTATGCGTTGTTGGTCCAAATCATTTAAAAACTTAGTCACAAAACCTTTATGGGCCGGGACATTGTCCTGCTGAAGAATAAAGTCAAGTTCAATTATTTTTCAATGCTACATCATTCAGCAGTTCCAAATAATTCATTTGGTTGAGTTTCTCAGACACCATTGCTAGTGGTCCTACTCCGAAGTTGGTTATACAACCCCAAAGCATAAGATTTCTTCTACCGCCTTGACGTTGTGTAGCATAAACACGACGTTTGTTTACCTTTTCTGGGGGTCAATTCTCGTTCTATGAAAAAACCTAATGAAAAAAAAGTTTTCATTTTGATTCCATCAAGTCTTTTTCATTTATAACATTTCACACAACGACAATAAGCGATTCTCGATGTCCAAATGAAAAAGAATCGTGAGAAAAACGCTGAATAAGTTATTTTCATAGTAAGCTACACTGTAAACACACATTTTTTCGAGTTTCATGTATATTTCCGCTAGCTGATACAACAATTGGTTTAAATATTAGCTAAATAAATGATAAAGTAGATTTAGTTAATCAGGGGCCTTACTATGCAATTCGATGACAATTTTCGACGGCTATCGTTTTGTATAAAAAGGTGCAAGAAGGAAAAAGAAAACGATAGTTATGGTTTTCCTTTTTTTTCCTGTACTTTCTAATGCAAAACGATAGCCGTCGAAAATTGTCATCGAATTGCATAGTAAGGCCCCAGTTTTTGTCATTGGCTGTCAAAATACAAAATAAATTATAAAATTTACCAAATTATTTTTAAAACTTAACTAAAATAAATATGTGGAGGCTTTTATTAAATAAACGAAATAGTTTTTAATAGATTTACTTATTAGTTAAGTTTAAAGTGAATCATATTATAGTTTCAATGCACATTTAATGGTAAAAATACAAATTTAGTTTTTATAGAATTTTATTTCCATATTTATGATGTTCTCACCGCCAAAATGGTCGGTGAGAAAGTTTTATTCATATGAAAAGATTTTGACGTTATTTTTTCCTTCTCAAGGAACATGAATCGGAAATGTGTATTTCTCACTTATGCTGTGTGCCTCAGAGGACTTTTCAAACTAAACTTTTGTAAGGCCCAGTAATTATTATTATTATTATTATTACTATCTTTATTTCAATAAAATAAATACAAAATTAAAATCTAATTGAAACAACATTATAAAATATGAAATAAAGTACAGCTCCTATAGACATTATGTCTGTAGTGGAGCAATTTAAAACAAATTTTAATTAAAATTTATATAATATTCTTTGTTTACATAATTAACAATAATCTTCAACAAAATACAAGCTCAGTTATTAAAATAGATATATTTAACTACACGACGGCACATTAGAACATAATGTAATTTAACATTTATACTAAAAATATTGCTCGATATCATCGATGTCAAGTAACCAAGTCCGAATTTCCCTGTTAAATTTATGCTTCTGCGCAGATGGAAGCATTTTCACATTTTTAGGTAAAAGATGGAACCAAAAAGGTGCCATATATAAATAAAATCTTCTAAACCTTTCACTATTACAACGAAGACCGACAAAATTGTTTGGATTTCTCATATTATACACGTGGTATATTCGACTATGATAACTATTGCTACGAACAAAAAACATTTTCAATACTTTAAAAACATACAAATACCTTAGAGGCAACAAGTTTAACTCGCGAAAAAGCGGAATAGTGGGTGTATTCCTTGGACAAGCATAAATTAATTTGATAATTCTTTTTTGCGCTACAAAAAGATCTGCAATATTAGCAAAGTAAATTCCACCCCAACTAGTTATACCATACATTAAGATAGATTCAACAAGAGCATGATATAACCTTCTTAAAATAAAAGAGGGGCACAAAGGTCGAAGATTATAAAATTTATGCACTGCAGTAATAACAATTTTCCTGATATTAGTTAGGTGGGAGGTCCAATTTAGCTGCGAGTCAATTGTTACACCTAAGTATTTAAACTCATTTATGCAGGGCAAATCAAAACATTGCCCAAAACATGAATTCTTATCACACGGGTATACGTGATACTTGAAAAAGTTTTGATCAACTGTTATGTCGGGCCGTCTAAAATGCATAATTCTAGATTTTTCACTAGCAACAAGTCGGTGATAAAAAAACCATTTACTTAGAGTGCATAAATCAAAATTGATAAACCGTTGAATATCAACGTAATCATTAGACGCATATGTCAAAGCCAAATCATCTGCAAACGCTGTAGCACACCCTCTAAGATTAATTTCAAAGATAGAATTGAAATAAATTAAAAACAATAAGGGTCCCAAAACTGAGCCCTGAGGAACACCACATTTTAGAAGACCTGGAGGACTATTTATGCAATATTTAAATAGATGTCACTAGGTTAAAAGTATTCAACTGTGCCTTATACCAAACTAAACTTTTTATATTTATATTTAATTTGTGAATTTGAAAATTTTTATTTTATTTGTCGGTAACAAGAAACTATAATAAAACTGAAATTTACAAGCATATAAGTATTTGCGAATGATAATGCTTATATCTGCAAACACTTGAGTGTCTGCTAATTCGCTAAATAAAATTTGCGGTGTCTTCGCTCAACATCAAACTTTTAAAGGTTTCAAATTTTAAATAAAATTCCGAGTTTCTGTGTTTCTATATTGGATGGCCAGTGGAGAGCGGGCTATAGGGTCACTGGTATAATTTTCAATATACCAAGATATTCTGTGAGAACAATTGTTCACAAAATTCTTGATGTTTGTAAAGCTCGCACTAAAGTTAGTCAAATTGCCAAGTTAAATTCATATAGTCTTCGGCCCCTTCAATATTTTCGAAAGCGTTAAGTACTATCGATCGATACCACATAAAAATTGTTGTACCTACTGCAATGCACAGTCAATATATGAATCTTAAACTTGATTAGAGCATTAATTTAATGGCAGTATGCGACTGTTCTGGTAAATTTATTAATATTTGTTGTGGATATTCGAATAGACAATTTTATCGCAAACAAACGCAATTTTTCTATTAGGTGACAGTGAATAGAAATGTTCAGTAGAATTGGTAGCTATTATCACATCGTCCGTAAGAAAAGGTAACTTAACCACAGTAAAAAGAAACTTTAACGTTATGCATAGCAAAGCACGAAGCATTGTGGGAAATGCATTTGGAATAATGAAAATCGATGACGGGCGATTTTTTTAAAAACATTTTTTTAGAAAATTTTTTGTTTTTCAATTACATTTACATACTACGCATACTACATGTTTTAAACAGTACGTCAAACAAATTGAAAATTCGTCGAAAAGTAACCTCGTAAATTGACTTTTCATCTAGCATCTATGAGGGAATAGCGAAAGCTTCAAAATTTGAAAAGTTTAGTTTGAAAAGTCTTCTGAGGCACACAGCATTAAAATACTTTTCATTATACTTTTCACGGAACGAGAATTGACCCCCAGCTCCGAATAGTACAATTTTTGACCTCAAGATCCGTCTAACGATACTGAAGATTCGTTAGTAAACAGGACATTTATCCAAAATTCGGGGGGGGGGGGGGGGCTTGTTTATGTGCTGCTTTGCGAACAACAGCCGTTTTATTTTATTTTATTTTGAAATATAAAACTTTTTGGTACAGGCTTCTTTTAAACGACGAGAAATTATGGAATAGTTTATTTGGAGCTTTTCATTAATTTTGAAAATTTTAGCAAGATCTCGCCGACTTAAATGTCGATTTGTAAGCATACATCGAGCGATGTAAGCATTTTCTCTTGCAGTTGTTATTCTTGGTCGTTGACGTACCCTAATATTTTGCACCGTTCCATAAAGATTCTGTTTCCGAAGTTGATACCCAATGGTATTTTTGTGGCACTTATACATTTTCGACAGTTCTTCGGCTGAGATTCCCAAATTATATTCAGCCGCAATTGCAGCTTGGGTTTTTGGCATATTGTCACTTTTTTTATAAATTGTGTACCAAATAAAACGTTATTTAATTGCTAATTACATTGCAAAAAAAAAAAAAAAATTGAAAAACCAAAAAATTAACTCAATTTTATGATCTAGTAAACATAACTAAAATAATTTTTTCATGAGCACAAATATTAATGCAACACATAGTATATTTTTATTGAATTTATTTTTGTATCGAAAATTTATTTCCCTGTACATTTTTAATTAAATTAATTAATTTGTTATTTTAAAGCTATGTATTCTCCTTTATTGTTAAAATATAATTTGTCCACGACTAACGTATAATATACTCATTATACTGCTAGTTTATCTAGTAGTCTCTTCTTCCATTTTTCATTACTACCAAGTAAAAATTTCATTTTTGAAATGTTATCTAGTAGTCTCTTGCAATTTTCATTATAATTAACGCGGTACTATGCAAATCCGCTGATATTTTCTCTCATCAATTTTGTTTGTATATGTTTTTTTTTTCAATGTACAGTCTTGGCCAAAATTATAAAGCACCCCTCCCAAATTGCAGTATCTACAAAACGAATGAAGACAAAAATTAAAACTCAATATTTTTAGGAAATACTTTTTATATTTTATTAATTTTAGTATTTTGTAGGTCCTCCTTTGGCTTTGATGACAGCCAGGACTCTTTTATTCATCGACCGTACTAATTTTTCGCAGGTATTTCTCGATATATTTTTCCATTCCTCTGTCAGCGCACGTTTGAGGTCTTCCTTTGAAGTCATACTGCGATCCTTGATTTTTTTTTTAAAATTGACCACAAATTTTCAATGGGATTTAGGTCTGGTGACTGGGCGGGCCAGTCCATGACTCGAATTTGTTTTTTTCGAAACCAACTCATCGTAACGCGGGAAGTATGGCAGGGGGCATTATGCTGTTGATAAATTATCGAAGAACTATCCGTTTCCCCAAAGATTTGCCGAATTGAGGCATTCAATGCAGCCTCGAGGACGGTAACATAGTTGATACTGTTCATCGGACCCTCACAAAACAACAGTTTTCCCACCCCTGATGATGCCATACAACCCCATACCATCAGTTTACCCCCTCCATGCTTTACGGTAGGTACTATACAATCAGGATTGTATGCTTCCCCGACTCTTCTTCTTACGATGGTTGCGCCAGGAGTTCCAAAAATCTATAAGAATCCCATCAAATTTAACATAAATTTCTCTATTAATTCTTTTAAAATACATAGCACAATTTTTTATTTTTTTTTTGACTAATTATTTTTTAATATTTTTTTTTTATATTTACCTCAAAAGTAGATTCATCTGACCAAACAACTCTCGCCCAATCCACGTCATTCCAATGTTTGTGTTCTCGAGCCCATCTCAAGCGACTTTTTATGTTGGTAAGTGAGAGCAAAGGTTTTTTTCTTGCTTTACAACCTTTCAATCCAGCTTGCAGGAGCCTTCTTCTAACTGTCCGTGCCGAAATGTGAACTTCTTGTTCTGTTAAATGCTCTGCAGCTATCTCAGCAGATTTTTTTCTTCGGTTTTTTTAGAGATTTTCGCACAATTTGTCGATCGTCTCTTACCGAAGTGATACGATTTCTGCCTGAGCGTAGTTTATAGGCATAGTCCCCGGTCTCTTTAACCCTTTTGAATGTAGATTGAACTGCTCCACGAGAGCATTTTAATTTTTGGGATATTTTAATTTGGCTTACACCCTGGGAATCCAACAACACAATTTGTGCCCTTATTCCTTCACTGAGTTGGCACGCTTTAGGCATAATTATCACAAACACACTTTTTTTCTCAAAAAACTTACGAGAACTCTTTTTGATTTAAAACACTTTATGTGAAGACTGCACACGATCAAATACAAAACTAAAATAAAAAAATTTTACGACGCTACAACTTCTTGTTAAGAACGTCCTAAAACAAAACAAAAATTGGTGATTTTCAATAATTAAGGGTCGCATTCGGTGGGATGACTCGTTCGTTAACACCCATTGTTTAGAAAGACATAATATTAATATATAATGCTAATAGATAGGGGTGCTTTATATTTTTGGCCAAGGCTGTATTGACAAATATCTATAAAAAAATATCATAGCTGGGCATTTCACTATCATAATATAATATTGTTGACGATAGAAAATCTTGGTATTTGTACAAGGAAATGAAGCTTTTGGACTAGGTGGCAGTTCTCCATATTGTACAATTTTCTGAAAAAATTACTTTGACAAATTATTTTTAACCTAACCACAACTGGCTAGTGTTAAAAGACAACTAATTTTCCCATAGCATTGAAACAATTTTGGGCACGGATTGGTTTTAGCTGTCTCACTTGACAGGCGACGGTGGCAAATTTTGGAAAAGGAAGATTTAATACAGCGATTTTTAGTTATTAATATTTCCACACCAAGAAATAAATGGCACCACTTTGACTGAGACAGCTAAAACCAATGCTAGCCCAATTTTGTTTGACATTTGAAGATATTATTATCATAGTGAAATGGCCAGCTATGATATTTTTTGGATAGATATTTGTCAATACATTGAAAAAAAAAAAACATATACAAACATAAAATTGCTGATAGAAAATATCAGTGGATTCGCATAGTGTAGACACCGGGTAAATTGAGACGTCAAAATATCGAAGGAAATTATTTTAGGATTATTTAAAAGGATTTGATTATAAAATACAATATTTTTTATCGGTCGTGGACAAAATATCGTATTCTGCTCGCGTATGATGGCTGTTATTCACTCAGATGATTTACGAACGATACTCGCCTATCGGCTCGGGTCGGTAAACTTCGTCTTCGTGAATGCAATGGCGTATTTTATGTTATTTTACAAGATACAAATTTAATGAAATAAATATTTAAAAAATACAAAATAAATTAAAATCAATTAAATTGATTTTAATAATGAACCATAATGATAGCTGTTATTCACGAAGAGGAAGTTTACCGACCCGACCCGATAAGCGAGTGTCGTAAATCATCTGAATGAATCACAGCCATCACATGCGAGTAGAATACGATACTTTGTCCACGACCTATAAAAAATATTGATTGATTGATTTCAATGTACGATCAAGCATTAAACAAGTTTCCCGTATTATAAATGCGAATACTACACTACTATACCCATGTTTTAACACGACACCATAACTCTTCCTCACCAAGGAAATATGTACCATCATACATGAAGCCAAACATAACAATATTCACCCAGTAAAGAAAGGCGCCACATCGATAACCACATAAGTCTAATAGTGTGATATCCGTCCTTGGCCAGGAAGCCATCGTACACCTTTTTACATATAACAAAATCAAGGGATGGGAAAGGAATGTTAGCGAGGACAGACCCGGCCCGGTTACAGACACCTAATAAAGCCGATAGTTAGTGTTTTTTTACATAACAAAACCAAAGGATTGGATAGGATTATTAGTAGGGACAGACTCGACCCGGTTACTGACACCAAAGCGATCGATAGTTAGCAAATTATTAGTACCATATATAATAAACAGGTTAGCACAAGACAGCACAATCTAACTACATTATTAGATGATCATTTCTCTGGAATCCAGGGCCGAATCCTCAGGACTCCCTAAACCTAAATCAGGACTTAAAAAATTATTAATGTTGTAATGTCCCCCTGTCCGCCTTTCATTAATTTACCTGATAAAATATTTAAGAAAATTTAAAATTACTATCTAAGATTACAAAAACCGCGCTCATTTTATTTTTCATGGTCCTTCTATATCTAATTAATTAATTATTACATACTGCAACAAGAATAAAAATAAACGTTAAAACCATTTTAAACATAAATTTTTACTTAAAACTAATCATAAATTTCCTACCGATCAAGAAAAAGAGAATAAATAATTAAAAATTTAATTATTTTATAAAATTTATAATAAATAATTTAAAAATGTTAATGTTACAGCACCACACAGCCTAAAATCATCAATAATTCAGTTAGTACTATAAGCATATCAAGAATCAACAAATAAAATCAATATTTCCCAGACAACTCTGAAAACTAATTTTAATTAATAAATCACCATAATATCAAAGTAAAATCTAATTCTGAAATTCAGGATTAATTTAATCCCCATATTAAAGATTGATTCTGGAACTATGTTATATCCTGAAAATTGAATTATTTATTAGGAAATTTAAGGAAGAGAAACCTTTAAATATTTTTAAACTAAATTAATTAATATATATTAATGAGCTAAACACAATATATTACATACAAGTATTACAAAAATTAACATTTTATGAAATTGCCTATGTAAACTCTCCTAGCTAAAATTCTAAAAGAATGTTTAAAAATTTTAAATTATTAAGTTATAATTTAAATTCACAGCACTTGTTCCATTAGTTACCATTCTCTTGTAAATAGTTAATTAATTGTTTACCTACTGCAACTAGATTTAAAAATAAAAAATTGAAAATATATGTTTAACCATATTATTAAATTTAAACTAATCGGCAATTTTCTACAGATCTAGAAAAAAGAAAATTAATAATGTTGAAATTAATTATTTATTTATAAAAGTATATAATATAATTTAAACATTGATAATACGCAAAAGTCTAGAATATCAATAATTTAGTTAAGTACTACATGTACCTACAATATGATATTTACTAATAAAACTCAAATAGAGTTTCCCAGGTATCACTGAAAACTAAATTGCTTTACTACTTAATTAATAGAAATTTATTTATATAAATTAGTTAGTGATAAATACAATAAAATAGATATCACAAGAACAATACATTTTCTACGCTACTTAACTGCTGGATATTTGGAGTTTCTGGATGTTGAGCGAGAATTCACCAACATTTCTGTAGCTTGGAGACGATCTAACAATTATATAAAATTAAATATACTTTATATCAATTACACCATCAGACAAAAATACCCGAACAAACTATGACACTTTGATATAATTAAATTAAATTAAACTGACAAGAGTGTTGAAACATTTTCATCAATACCTCAAATATTTTGCAATGCAATGTAGTTTACAATATCATATTAAAGGGAATTTCCCTTATCGTAGATAACGTACGATGCTATTCATTTAATTACTATAATATTTCAATCTATATACATACATAAATATTTAACGAAACAGCAAAATTAATATAAATTACAATTTAATACCAATAAAGTGATTGATTTTAGCAGAAGATATTTTTGATATTTTAGAACAAAAATTTTAACTATGTATTCAAAAATTTAATTTAGGGGGTGAAAAATGAGACTCTCCAAAGAAATAGATGAAAGCGTTAAAAAATTCATAATAAAAGCATTGCAACGACAAGAAACTTATCAAAATAAATCCCTACAATATGTAATACCAAACGGTAGCATCAGTTTCATAAAAAGAAATTTATTGAAACTGGATCAACAACAATAAGCAACGTTGTAGACGCCCACGACTTTATCTAAGCCAACTGAGCGGTAATTTGCACGAGTAGCAAAATCAGCTACCCCAAAATCAGCTCCAGTGATTAATCCCGGACGTCATCCAAATATTTATGTCTGATAGTGTACATATTCAAATGATTTCCTTCACCGTAGTCATTTTCGCAACTCAAAATAAAACTTATAAAAAATTAGACTACCTAAATAAAAATCCAATTAGCATCATTCACCTATTGAAGAGATCTCCGCCACCAAAATCCTGCACCTAATCAATAATTCAGAAATTTCATCTCTTAATTAATTGATTGATTGATTGATTAAGAATGTACGGCCAAGCATTATAGCAAGACTCCCGAACTCCCGGGCACATACCGTACACCCTTTCACAAATAACAAACCCAAAGGATTGGATAGGATTATTAGTAGGGACAGACTCGACCCGGTTACTGACACCAAATCGATCGATAAATAAATAAAACTTATATAAAAATTAATATAAAAATTCCCAGGCGACTCTGAAAACTAAAATTTAATTAATAAAAACACCATAATACTAAAATTTTATTACTTAAAATGAATAATTATTATAACCGGATCTTCAGTATTCACGGGCACACATCTTACACTCATTTATACATACCAAAACCAATGAAAAGAATATGATTATAAGTTGAGACAGATTTAACCCTATTGCAGTCTCCTAAGCGAATAATAGACAGCAAAATTATTAGTACAATAAATGATAAAACGATTATAGATAAAACAAGTTCGCACAAGATAGCACATTTTTAACTACATAATTAGATGCTAGTTCCTCTGTAATCCAATGCCAGAACTCAGGATTTTATAAATCTAAATCAGGACATCAAAAACTTATTATTATTATTGATGTTTAAGTTTACTAATCTAGTTGACATAATTAAAATAACACAAAAAACCAAAAATTACGAAATTTATTATTTCTGTTAGAATTAGATTTTTATTTTTTTTATTTTTATCTATAAAATAAATATGAATATATCTATAAAACTTTTACTCCGTTTATGGACATATTACCCTGCAAAATAAAGCCTGAAAAGTAACTGAAATAGTAAATCCATGAAATAAAATTGAAACATTATTCTCCTACAATACTAATCGGTGTACTATACAAGCAAAATTGACGTTTACGTGTGAAAAACTGCAACCTAAAACTTCAATCATATTATATTAAGTTAATCATTAAGTTCAATACATTTAGCCTTTCGAAAATGTTTTCACATAATTCCACCTCGTTCACCATCTTTTAATCGAAATTTGGCATGCATTAATGAATACGTCATTATGTGATGCAAACCAAAATCACAACTCAACTCAAATCAACACTTCCCAGTTAGCATTTTATTTATATGGTTTAGTTAATTTATAGCCTTTTCACATTAAAAAAATAAAATAACTCATAACTAAAATAAATTCATCCTATATGAATTATATAAGGAGGAATCCAATTCGACTCAAAATGTATTCGATTATACAAAAATATAAGAAACCTATTTGAGTCGAATACCCTAAAATTTCGTTGTGTTTGTATAGTTCATGTTTTATTAAGAACATTATAGTTGTAACATGAATACAAAAACAAAAAGTGGGAAAATAACAAAATAAAATAAGATAAAATAAAAGCAACAGATTCTTGTATACTAAACCACCAACACACATTAAAAGCAAATATCTCTACAATCTTCCATGTGCGTAGCAGAAGACTTATCATGTTTTCATTATATTATATACAGCTAATACCATTACAGCGCACATACAAAACAATCCTGATCTATATATCAAGATATAGAAAATTATTGGGAACAACTATACCAACACCCACAAAAAAGTCTCTGTGTTTTTGTTGTTGTTACTTAACTATTACATAACAAAAACCAATAATAAATAGTACATTTCCCTAATAGGATCCGCGTAAAGAGCGAACGAGGCGGCCCGTACGAACATTTCGTTGGCTTTGTCATGTATCAATTTTCAAGAATGTATTTCTGTCTATTATACTTTGTACATAACATAAAACCCAAGAACCGAAACCCACAAAAATGTTTATACGTATGTATGAATAAACACCTTTGTTTGGCTTGCATTGCGAATTTCATATTCGATTTTATATTTACGCATAATTGGATGCGTTCTTATTCAATTATGCGTAAATATAAAATCGAATATGAAATTAACTACGAAGTATGTTAATTTACGTTAAAAACTATTTTAATACGATCCAATTATTAGATTTTAGTATTAAAATCCATGTACAATCACACACACATTAAAAACATGCACCCAATAGAAATCAATAATTTTGATTTCTTTATCTATAAATATAAAACATTGCCTGATAAATGCATCCCGTGGATTGCATTTTCCAAAATTACACTTTGAATTATTTCACTTCCACTTTAATTATTATTTCACTAAAAACTGAATTAAATAGAATTAAAATTAAAATTATAATTATAATTAAACTTTATATACTATACGTTTTTATATAGAGTATAATACATACACAACACTACATAAATAAAACAAAATAAAAATAAAATAAAATTAAATTTTTGAAGAGGATAGAAAAAACACGTCTATCCTCTTTGACGAACATTCGCTCACTCGTCCACGACCTATAAAAAATATTGTACAAAAATAAAAAAAATATTAAATCCCTGCGCGCATTATCTGCGCAACAACCTCTCGCTTCGGCGAACGAAATTATACTAAGTACTAAAAAACTAAACTAATCAACCGAATAAAAATTTGCCGTGGTTATAATTTTTAAGGAAAAATTAAAGTGTGTATGAAAATTTTATTAATTTCAATTATAATTGTTTGCAAGATGCAATTCGATATATTTATTTTGAAATTTTTTTATTTATAACTAAAAATTTTCATTTAAATTGAAAATAAAGGCGACACAAAATAATACATTTGAAAATCCCATATCAGGAATAATATATTATAAGATTATTCAACTCTAAAATCATTACTCTCTTTTTTCCAAATTTAACCTTCCCTCTGTGTATTGAGGTCAAATTGATCCTAATCGATTGTAAAATTAAAAAAATACGTTTCTTATTATTTAAACCTTATAAGATACCTAAGCAATACAATGAGAAGAGGGCCCAAATGACTTATAAATTAGGTAATTTGGTAGTTTTTATTTACTTTTACTATGAAATATATGAAGATATCCGTGGGCTCAAATTGACCCCTATACACAGACAACGTAATAGTAGGCTATACTATACACAGAGTGAAGGTTAATAAAGCAGTCTGTATTTATGTCTGTATATCTTTTTGTGTTTTCGCATCGTAAAACAATTTTATTTCACTCTTACCTGTTTCATCTATCGTTTCATTTATTTTAGTCGCGTTGGTTGAATGAATGAATGAGATAAAAAATCAATAATTTACGATCAATCAAAACCAACAAAAATGTCTATACAAGCCGTCTAGTTCTCTCTTTACAGAGATCCTATCAAAAAAATGTACTCTATATTTGGTTGTTGTTTTTTTTTCATATAATATTTAAACAACAACAAAACAGATTTATGTATATACATATATACATATACAAATGCAGGGTACTTTTTTATATCTTTAAAGTACTTTTCATACCATACGCCTCGCCTCAAAATGTTTAGATAAAACAAATGCGAAGCTGAGACTCTTTCGTACCGGTGGCGTTCGTTGGCCTTGAACATTCGGTTGCTATCAAAAATTTTATTTATATCTATTTTATAGCATTGCCAGACTGCGATTTAATAAATCCGATTTAGCTAAACTCGTTTTAAATAACGGTTAATACACTTAAACTGTTATTGTTTTCAAAATATTTGTCAAACTAACACACTCCCATTACATCGTTTTAGTCACTAAACTCAAAATAATGCATAAATACCGTAAATCTAACTACGGCTAATCTCGAAAATTCACTAAATAGTATTTATTAAACCGCAGTCTGGCAATGCTATAATACATGAATTATACCAAGAACTGAGATATTCTGAATTTATAACGTACATATGAGCTAGATTTTTCGGTAAATATAAACGGATTGTGCAAAAGAAAGTGATTTGTAGGTTATGATGACAAAGCACTTCGCTTTATACTAATGTCAAATTCTTTTCGCCAAAAAACATCAAAAAAAATTGATGTACATCGAAAATCATGTTCTTTTCGTCAAAAAACGTCAATGTTTTTTCGATGTACATCAATTTTACGAAATGTAAATTTTTTCATGAATCAACTACAACAACAAATTAGAAACGTCAATTTTTAGTTGTCAAAGTTGTCAATTAGAGTTTTTGTGTCTTGATTTTATTTAATTCGATTAAAATAATTAAGCACAACAATTAAAAGGATAATAAATCGAGACGGAAAAAACTGTTTATATTGAAAACTTTATTTCGGAGACGGAAAATACTGTTTATATCGACAACTTTATTTAATTCAATTAAAATAATTAAGCACAACAAACTGTTTATATTGAAAACTTTATTTAAACGATTAAAATAATTAACCAGCAATTAAATTCAACATGGCGTGTAACTCTCTCTGTGTTGTCATTGTGCTGTCATAAAAACACTATAACTAACGGCTTTATTAGGTGTCTGTAACCGGGCCGAGTCTGTCCTCACTAACATTCCTTTCCCATTCCTCGATATTGTTATATGTAAAAAAGGTGTAAGATGGCTGCCTGGCCAGGGGCGGATATCACACTATTAGATTTATGTGGTTATCGATGTGGCTGGCGCCTTTCTTTACGGGCTGAATATTGTTTATGGCTTCATGAAAAGCTGAGTATGATAGTGTACATATTTCCTTGGTGAGGGAGGTGTCGTGTTGTAAACATGGGTATTATTAGTAGTGGTATTCGCATTTATAATACGGGAGACTTGCTTAATGCTTGATCTCGTACGTTAAAATCAATTAAAATATTAAACGTTTGTCAATCAAATAAAACTAATTTTCATAGTTCAAAATTGAAATAAAGAATTTTTATTTTTGAAGCTCAAAGCCGAGGCGGCCTGTTATGAAAAGTATTTGTGTGTTTGTGTTGGTTTTGTATACACACATAATATGTTTGTAACTCAATCGTATGGTTGCGAGACAGGTTTTCAATAGTTTGGTTGGCTTCTTGTTTTTTTTTGCTTCGTTCACCCACAAAGTTTTGTTAAAGAGACCAGCGAAAACGTAAGAAACCTTATGGAATTTGACGAACGATTTTTCTTACGGAAAATTTGACCGGTAAGCTAGCGATTCCGCAATAAAAATTGTCAATCAAATGTCAATTAATTATTTTGCGTGTGACTGAGTGGGAGATTAATTGAAAAGTGGGCACAGAAATACCTGTTAAATTAAAAATTGATAGCGAAATTGAAGAATTGGAAGATAGTTTTATTATATTAAAATCACTTTATTGTTTAAAATTATTAAATGAAAAATAGTTTTGAAGAATTGTTCATCCACATCCTCCATTATTTCATTAAATGTTGTGCATGATTCTGCTAAAAAGTCAGGTTTTCCCCGTTTGGTCGGTGCCATTTCTAAGATACTATCTGTTTCTTCCGACACAGGAATTTCAACGCTTTTCGACTTCGTTCTAAATTAAAAATTAACATTACATATTTATTAAATATATACATATATGTATATATATATATATATATATATATATATATATATATATATATATATATATATATATATATATATATATATATATATATATATATATATATATATATATATAGATATATATATATTATATATATATATATATATATATATATATATATATATTTATATATATATATATATATATATATATATATATATATATATATATATATATATATATATATATATATAAGGAAGATAGCGGCTTACTTTCTGGGTTTAATAAATTCTTTCAGGAACATTAAGTTTTGAAGATATGCCCACTCATCACCCACTGTCGTCGGGTTTCCAGATGATTTGTTCAGTTTTTTCAACTCCTTACTGAATCTTTCACGTAGTAGGTTCCACCTTCTGTTACATTCGTCTTCTGTAACAAAAATATACATGTAAAAGAAATGTGAATATATTAAGGGATACTATTGGTGGTTTGGCGACTATTGGAGGAGAGGACCAAAGTTGAGTATATTACTGTACCAGCTCCGTAACCTTCCAGTAGGGCGCGTATCACGTGAGCTGTTCTGGTCTTGTCATTAGGCAGCTGCGTGATGGGTACAATTGTGTAAGAGGTAACCTGTTCACAATTCGCAAGTGTACGTACTGCCTCCTCGTGGCAACCACTGGTAACTAAGGCCATTTGGCACATTTTTGGCCATTTGGCACAGGCTAAAGTATGGCGCTAAAGGAGAAAACCTTGACAAAAAACCCTAATCTAACGTGGAACAGCATATGCCGATGGATGAATGGCTGATAGGTTAATCAGTCCAAAATATGCGGACTCTGGATACCAGGCACCCTTCAGTTTTATTTAGCCTTCCTGTAGTAAAGCAGTAGGATGATGACCTACAGGCGATTTGCAATTCCCAGCAACTAGTAAGAGTAAAAGCAAACGGAATACAGGGCAGGAGTAGGAATATACGGGAGTGGGACAACCCTCCCGAGGTCCATGCGCTCCAATGCTACCGTCTTTCTAGCGGAACTACATGCTGTAGTAAACATCTAGGAAGGAGAGCAATAAGCCCAGATAGTATGTATCACGTACCGGGAGGCAGTATTGTCAGGTTCATTAAGAACCTGAGTATTGATTGGAAGGATAATTAAGCAGGGTCCAGCACAATAGATCTTTTAGATCGCAGTGCGAAATGGCTGATAATGTTATCACTGAGCGCCATAATGACAGGTGTGTGGTCAGACGAAATTAATTCACTGTTTTCGAGTAGAACGTAATTTTCAGATATCCTTTCTTACAAAGAAATCTATCAAATCTGGTATCTTATTTGTATCCGCTGGACAATATGTTGGTTTAGGTCCAGCCAGGAACGCGTAGTTAAACCCCGACCACCTGCAAACAGCTCCTACCGTTTATGGGTTGTTAGTCTTCTCTAGTTCGTCCAGCCCCAATACGTATTTTTTGCATTAAAATTGCCTTCGATTATGGAGGTAAAACCGTGTGATTTGAGTAATGTAACATAGTTTTCTTTAGTGAGATTTTAACGTGGAGGACAATATATTGAAGAATTTAATTTGTCTGTCTGTAAATCAATTGATTTTTTCGGTGTTTTGATAGACAAATATGGTATATTAATTGTTCATAACAATCCCAATATTTTCGATTTGGTAAATCAGAAAAATAAAGAGGCTGAATCCCTCATTCGATTTACCAATTCGAAAATATTGGGATTGTCATGAACAATTAGTATCTTTATCTATAACAAAGCCGAACAACTCAATTAATATATTGAAGATATGTTGATTGACTTTTGATTATTTAATCGAATATTAATGGTGGCTACTTGCATATTTTCGTTTTCAATTTTTACTCCTTCGTAATATATAATGTTTTTCTTCACAAATATGGGTGAGCCTCCTCTTGCTTTTTCGGCTGGGTGGATGGCATGGTAGCAGTGGTATCCTCGAATTCAACGAATAATTTTTTTGTCAAATGAGATTCTGGAATTAGGCATACTATATATCTATCTTTTCTATATTTAGGAAAATTTTTAACTCTGTCCAATTGGCGATTCTGAATGTTATTCATCTTCATAGGTTAGTACATCAAAGAAGTGATTTCAATCACTGTTTCTTGCTTATTTAACTGTTTATTTAAAGCATGCAGGCTTCTTTCTATCTTGTTTTAGTAGTCTTAAGTTTAAGGCCTCTGTATCCTTTAGAATTTATTTAAGAATTGCGTTTTGGTCGTCTTCTTTATTATTTACTTTTTCCCGCTGTTGTACAATCTGGGAGTATGTTTTTCGGCCTACTACTGCAATTTGTTTATGTTAGTTTTACCACTGGCTTAGACATTGTCCTATTACTGGGCATCCCATGGTTTAGAAGGCCTAGTCGTTTTTTGTTTCTTAGATTGCTACTTCACATCCTCAATAGTTAGTGGGATGCTGTTCTTTACAGTTTACGCATTCCGGAGGCGTATTTTTTGTCTAATTAGGAACATTTCACATATCTATGATTTCGTTTGCAATGTTTTTGCGTTTGATTACATCCTTGTATAATTAAATCGTTCATATTTCTTATACTCCTCCGTTTTTATTTCTGACAGCAACAACAGGCGCTGCGGAGTCGAATCAATAGGCTGAGTCAATCCTAATAATTGCAACCTTTGCATCTCGCCTTATATTGCTTGTGCAGCTGTGTCAGGTACTGGGCGCCTCCGGCTTCAGTTTAAGTGAAATTTTCATCTTGTTACACAACCCCTGCATATCCGCAAACACAGAGGGAAACTTCTTAAGTCAGTGATAAATAATAACGAAAATGCAAAAATAATACAATAATCATAAATAAAAACCACAAAAACTGCAGTATAATAATGAGCGACAATAATAATATAAATGTTAATAGTAAAATTAATAAAACTAATAAACGTCAAGTAAAAATGGTAAACAAAAAAAAGGAATGCCAAACATAACAAATTAAAAGAAATGTAGCACCCCGAAAAACAAAACAATACTAAACAGCACAAACCAACGAGGAAACGGCGGGGAATATCATATCTTGTAATCGTACATGTTTTGTCGATTAGAAGGTATTGCAATTTCAAAATTTACACGAAAACTTAACGCTCGGTTTGTATACCAGTTTAAATCAGGATGTCGCATATCTAACAATTACACCTACTAACAAAGAGTACATCCGGTTTAAGTGGCCATTTTTGTTTGTATACTTAAATTTGTTTTTACTTTTGTTCATTTACCTTCAAAATTCTAGAGAATCAAATATAAACTAATAATCGTTTGTAACAAAATAATTATTTGGTGAAGTGCCGACAAAACCTAACATTTAAAAGCTATCGCAAGCGATTATGGTCGACTCAAAGTACATCTGCCGCGGCTAATACTTTTAAGGGAGTGGACGATGCGGATAACGTAAAGCTAATTTTTTTTTTTATCATATTGGCACCCCATAGCACAGTTGACGACACAGGCCCGTCGTTTTTTTTTTTACTTGTAAGGCTGAATAACTTTTCACAAAATATTTATAATGATCAAGATGATATAAAATGTTTTCCAATAGGAATGATATAATTTGACATTTCTTATGTCATTTGTGTTGAGTAGGTTATGCCATTTAATCAAGGAAAGATACACGCTTCAACAACGTTTAGAAATTGTTAAATTGTTTTACCAAAATTAGTGCTAATTTGTGAATACTGAGAGAAATTTAAGAAGAATTCATGGACGACATTATTCAGTTAATCGACTTACTATTCGTCGTTTGAAAGTGAATTTTCTTCGGGGTCAATTCTCGTTCTATGAAAAAACCTAATGAAAAAAATGTTTTCATTTTATTTCCATCAAGTTTTTTTCATTTATAACATTTCACACAACGACGATAAGCGATTCTCGATGTCCAAATGAAAAAGAATCGTGAAAAAAACGCTGAATAAGTTTTTTTCATAGTAAGCTGCACTGTAAACAGACATTTTATCGAGTTTCATATAGATTTCCGCTAGATGATATAGCAATTGGCTTAAATATTAGCTAAATAAATAATAAAGTAGATTTAGTTAATAAGTTGTAGTGATTCACTCATGCAATGAATATTATTGCATTCGTTTATCCCTACAATTATTTGAAATGCAACTCATTTCAACTGAAAATATAATTGCAGTTGAATTATCTCTTTTCAGCTTAGTAGTGACAACTATGGAGTATATTTTGACTCACTCCACTACTACTTTGTACGAAAATATTTTGGACACAGTGTATAACACTAAAAACAATTTCGCCCATCATCTTTTGTGACATTTCACAACTAATCAGCAAATTATTATTTTAGCTGAGTTTTTAACTTTTCGTTCAGTGCGACGATACACGCACATATTTTTCATTAAATACATACATTTTGGGTATGATTGTACCATTTTGGTTTTTTATTACTGTCAAAAATACAGACACACATTTTTACAACACAACAAGGAAGACTTTTGGATGAACAACATCGCCATAATAAGAAAAATAAAAACAACATTAAATAAATAAATTAACTTAGTGAAATCGGAAATAATAAATTTAATTCGCAAACCCGCGTATATATTAAATTCGCTTATTTTGTCCGCGTAATAATCCACGGTGGTGGAAATTATTTTTCCTATTAAATTAAATTGTGAAACAAAAATTTTGTGAATATATAAAACCGGCATATAGGGTCGTATTGTGTGCCGTGGACACAACCACATATTTTTTATTAACACCTGAAATTGAAACAACATCATTGGTACGCATTTGTGTATTAGGCAACCTTTACACATTAACCACACTTGTACACTGGTGACATACATTAAAGTTTTCGTCATTGCTTGTTAAAATATAAAATAAATTAAAAAAATGACCAAATTATTTTTAAAACTTAACTAAATTAATTATTTGCAGGCTTTACTTAAATAAACGGAATAGTTTTTAATAGATTTACTTATTAGTTAAGTTTAAAGTGAATCATCAATGCACATTTAATGCTAAAAATCCAAATTTCTTTTTTATAGAATTTTATTTCCATATTTATTATGTTCTCACCGCGAGAATGGTCGGTGAGAAAGTTTTATTCATATGAAAAGATTTTGACGTCATTTTTTTCCTTCTCAAGGAACATGAATCGGAAATGTGTATTTCTAACTGAAAATACTTTTCATTATACTTTTCACGGAACGAGAATTTACCCCCTGTACGACAAAGACATGCACGCACACAAGAGAATATTGATTTGGTAGCAGCAAGTGTAAGAGAAAATCCAAATTTTACGGTGCCACGTCGTTCTCAACAATTAAATCTTTCTCAAACAACAACATGGAGAATTTTAAGAAAAGATTTGGGTTTACATCCATTCAAAATTCAACTGGTTCAAGAACTGAAGCCATTAGACTACTTTATCTGGTCGTTTATTTTCTGATTTTGTTCTTGAACAACTTGAAAATGATGAACATTTTTATCGAAAAATTTTATTCAGTGATGAAGCTCATTTTTGGTTAAATGGTTATGTAAACAGAATTGCAGAATTTGGAGTGATGAAAATTCACACGAAAATGTTCAGACACCATTACAACCAGATAAAGTCACTGTGTGGTGTGCAATTCATGCTGGTGGAGTGATTGGTCCATATTTCTTTGAAAACAATGCTCGAAAAGTAACAGTTAATGGAGAACGATACAGAACAATATTAAATGCTTTTTTTTTCCTGCTGTTGTTGAGAATAATCTGGAAGATATGTGGTTTCAACAAGACGGTGCCACCTGCCACACAGCCACCTAACAAACGATTTATTGAAAACAAAATTTGGTGATGAAATTATCTCAAGATTTGGTCCAGTTAATTATCCTCCCAGGTCGTGTGATTTAACACCTTGTGATTTCTTTCTTTGGGATATGTTAAATCACAAGTTTATTCTGATAATCCAACAACAATTGAGCAATTAAAAATCAACATTGAACGTGATATTGATGAAATACAGCCAAATTTATGTGAGAGAGTGATGATAAATTGGCTGACAGAATGCAGTACGTATGGAGAAGTCGTGGTGGTCATTTGAATGATGTTATTTTCCATACATAATGGCATAAATGTAACCTTTCAAATAAAAAAAAATTTTGGTCTCACTGAATAATTTATGTTTTTTTTTTTTAATTTTTAAATTGTATCATTCCTATTGGAAAACCCATTACATCTAATATTTCGTTTCAAATTCACAAAATCTAGTGCTTACGATTAACAAAGCTTGAAAACATACATAACATATTTTAATTCTATACATAAAACAAAATATTATTTTTCTAAGACCATAGAATACAATTTATTTTAAATTCTCACCGGTAATAGAGCGGTGGTTAAGATTGTTGCCTATCATGTGATAAAAATTACATAAATTGGAACATTTTCAATTATAAATAATTTATAACTTACATCGGTGTTACGTCTGGATGCCTAACAGGGAATTAAGGATTTAGAAAGTCCCGCAAGACTCACCTACGGACCGGTTGCGGTCTTCTAAGCCATAGTTTATTTTTTGTTAGTAAATTCTCAACTATTAACCCTTGTGTTTACAACCGAATTTTTATCTTTGTCTTAACAACCAACATACCCGGGTAAGAATGTACGATTTCTATTAATTTCATTTAATTCAGAACACGTAATTGTTAAGCTACTGAAGGATTCATGTCGATTAGGTAACTAACCCAATAAAATGTTGGTCATTAAAATTGAAAAACATACCCGGGTATGCGGTTGTAAACATAAAGGTTAATAAAAATACAAAAAGAAATGATAGTTATACATATAGCACAAAAGGACATTAACTTGTCTTTACGAGTTTGTTGTTGGTTTATTATTTTTGTTTTAAAACAGAAAAATAAATTTAAGTAAAATTTTGATATTCATAAGACTAGAAAAATCCTAAAAAATATGTTAAATACGAGCAAGAAAAATAATAAATTACTGTATTTTAGATATTATGATGTGTACGGGAATCATGGGAATCATAGCTCAAATATTAGGAAATTTACAAATTAATTTAAATGATAAGAGTATTATAGTTTTATACTTCTCAATATTCTCAAGGGCCGAAATACAAGATTAATATCTTAGATTTTAAAATATTGTATCTAGATTGAAGTCGCCGGTGAACTGGACAGCGTCTCGTGTAGTTTGTATTCTGCGTTGATTTTAATTGCGTTAGCTAAATATCATTTATATGAGACGTTGTGTAGAACAGTGGCATCGTGACGGGTATAAGTCATTTTTGAACAGAAACAGGTAATGATCGCAAACATTGCACACAATCTAACTCATTGTGAATGAAAGTAGTCTTACATTGGGAATTTTACAACAACAATGCAGTGTGTTTTCATTCCGGAATGAATAGATTCAAACCAAGTTTTTGTTGGTATAGAATAATTCTAGCAATAATTTTGAAAATTGTTATTGTTTTTTATTTAATTTTTAATGTCAATTGATAAAATTAAAAGAAAATTATTTTCGGTTTTTATTTTGAGCATAATTTACATTTTTATTTTTATACCAATTACTATTCCAGTTACCAAAGTAAGACGGCAGACATTTCTTTCGAGAGAATAAAAACAATATTTAAAAACAATTACGTTCTTTGTAAGTGGTTTTCACAAGGCCGTCATTTTGGCATTTCCCAATGTTTTTAAATAGTTCTTATTTTACAGTGTACCTAAATTCCTCCTTTTCTAAGAATTATAAATACCTAATATGTGTTGTCTTCAGCTAAGTTCTATTTAGAGTGTTTTTTGGTCAGAAGGTTTGTTAATAAAAAATGCTGTAAATCTCTTTTTACTCTTCCAATGGATTTAATGTCCTTTGAAGGAAAAGCTATTAACACTACATTCTATGCACATAACACACCCTTAATCGTGACAAATTTCTTCTTGCCACCCCCGGAAATCGAACCCGGGAATCCCAATTTACAAAGCAAGCTCTACCCGCTGTACTGCGAAATGCGACAAACTAACAATATTTTTTGACCGTCACCAACCCCCTTCTCATCAGCTCAGAACAACTTCCGATAAATCAACAACTATAAATTGAAAACGTTTTTCATCGGCCTTTCCGAAATCATCATCATTTTTCCATTGTCACTCACTGCTGAAATATTTGAAGAAAGCACAGACTCCAGTTGAGACGATTTACAATGTTTTCAATCGGCAATTCCAGAATTGTTATTATTCAGCAGACTTTAACGTCAATTTAGGTTTAGATTGTTATCTAAATACTACCATAACTCTAGTGGAATTCGCTCGAAATCTAGGAAAATACGCAATACCTCTGATGAATAATTCGAATTCAGTCTTCCGTCAAAAGAAATATGGCGATCGAAGAGGTGGTGGAATAATGGTCTGGTACTTAGCCTAACCAAAAGTAGGTTTGTCTTTTATAACAAGGAGCCGAAACTATTAGTTTTGAGGATCCAATTCTTCAATCAATCTGTTTTATACAATGTCTGGATCGCCAGTTAAACTGTATGAATCACTATGTAGCACGCGATGATTTCGCAAACTTTAACAATTTTTACCATACGCCTTTAAATGTAAAAATAACGTGTACGGTATGTTTCACAAGAAAACCACAAAAACGCAATAAATAAACTATTTGATATTTATTTTTCATAATAAACTATAAAATTAATTTCGCAGTTAGCTTAGTATATGGTTCAGTCGCCATTGTTGTCTGTTGTAGACTGACATACCCAACTGCAACTATTGATTTTTGAGAACACGAACATCTGCTGTTTAGTTGTTATTGTTTCTCCTTTAAACTTTGTCTGGATCTCTGGCGCATTCGATCGGATTAGAATCTGCATGGGCATACTCCACAGTCGAATGCCATTTAGTTCTTTCCACTGGGTGCAAGGGCGACTCCGATGCTTAGGGTCACTATCCTCTTGTAAGATAACATCCTTATTTCTTTTTGTCCATCTCTGAAATAATTCTTCTAAACCTCTTCCAGGTAAGTCATTCACATTTTCACAGTCTCCATACCGCATAATCCACTTCTTCATAAACAGGACAGATGTTTTAGTGTATTTTGCTGCCTGCTTCACACTCATTTTCCTTCCTTTTGGATGGATAACCGAGTCGCGAGAAAGGTAATAGAGTGAAGTAAGAACCCGAAAGAATGCGAAGGAGGTAATAGAGTGAAGAGATTAATTGTACCTGCTTTATTGTGGTAGCCATATTGTCATACAGAAAGAATAAATTGAGATACTTTCTTCTGGAAAACACTAAAAATTAATAAATTGCAATATAATTTGAATAATAAAATAAGATTATGAAGAAAATTGTCAAAGTAAAATATTTATTTGATAAATATTCAATTTAGAAATTTGAAAAATAAAAATTAAAACGTCAAACGCTTATCTTTCCACTAAACGAGAAAAAGAAAAAACGTTTCACGAAAAACCGAAACCAAAAATAGTATCTTCGCTGGAAATGGCGGCTTAATAGTGGCTTTCCAATCGACCACCGCAAGTACTTATAAGTGCGAAAAATACCTCTCGGCTAAATGGTCGATTGGAAGAAACAAAATTAGTGAAACATAACCTCAAAATTTTTACTTAACATAATAACAAAAATATGACGATTGTTGTTTATATTTTTAAATTTATGGTAATAAAATATTAAAATCAATTTTTAAAAAACATGTTTTAACTTTATTGTTGTAAATTAATATCAAATATGACCTAGCGAAGATTGTTGACATAACTGTTTGTAGCTTCTCATGAAAAATTGGGTAGAGCAGTTGCGAGTAGTTAATTTAGCAAAGACATGAACTATATGTGCTTATAAGTACTTGCCGCGGTCGTTTGGCGTCTATTGTAGGGGCCACCAAAGTTGAGTAGATTAATCTACCAGCTCCGTAACATCCGAGTAGGGTGCGCATCACATGAGATGTTCTGGTCATGTATTAGGCAGCTGTGTGATAGATACAATTGTGCAAGGAGTAACCTGGTCACAATTCGCAAGTTTACGTGTTGCCTCCTCATGGCAACCACTGGTAACTGAGGCCATTTGGTACATTGCTACCATTTGGTATAGGGCAAAGTACGGCGCTAAAGGAGAAATCCTCGACAATAAACCGTAATCTAAGGTGGAACAGCATATGCCGATGGATGAATGGCTGATCGGTTAATCAGTCGAAAGAATGCGGACTCTGGATTCCAGGCTTACCTTACCCTCTAGTTTTATTTAGTTTTCCTGTAGTAAAGCTAGGTGATCTACAGGCGACTTTCGTTTCCCAGCAACTCGTAAGAGTAAAATCAAATTGAAGACGGGGCAGGGATTGGAATATACGGGAATGGGACAGCCCTCACGAAGTTCTTGGGTAACAATGCTACGGCTTTTCTAGCGGAACAACATGCTGAGAGCAATAAGCCCAGATAGTATGTATTACGTGTCGACCCGCAGTATTATGAGGCTCATTAAGAGCTTGAATATTGAGCACAAAAGATCTTTTAGGTGGCAGTGCGAGGTGGCTGAACGCCCACGTGGCCCTTCATTATTAATAATAAAGTACTTGCGGTGTTCGATTGGAAAGCGGCTAATGTTTCGTCATTAGTGGCTTTCCAATCGATAACTGGAAGTACCACTGCAAGATTAACCATAGTTTTTGGAAACCAATATCAATATTTACGATTGCAAAGGGGGAAATTCTCTTGACAAAATGTGCACAGTGCGCATGCTCAAAACCATTTTTATGGAAAACAAATCCAATTAACCACTATTACTAAAGATACATGCTAAAACGAAAGTGATCTGACTGAAAACGTCCGAGTTAAATTCAACATGTAAACGGCAACTTGGCTGAAAGTTACCTGAAAGTAGTCTGAGTTCGATAAACTTAAATTTGGTCGGTTGATTCACTTTGTAAACACGTAAACTTTAATTTAGATGAACTGACAGATTTTTTCATGCTGTTAAAAGGCAAAAGGTTTTTATAAATTTTCGAAGTGATTTTTAAATTATTTTAAATAATTATTTTAATAATTTAAATGTAATTTTAGAACAAAGTGGCATTTAAACTGTTAATTCAGATCAAATAAGAAAGTTCCATGTAACCACCACCCTTCGTCACTTTCAGTCATAACTCACTCAATCACTTTTGGGTTTAACGTGTATCTTTGGTATGTATGTTGAGAATTCGTTTAATGAATACGAAATGAATATTATCCACGTACTTGTGAGCAAAGTCCTTGCTGGTGCTGGAATCAAGCAAATATCATGTCGAATGGTCCAGTTGTACAAGATGACGAGAGAAATCTCGTTCACTTGGCGAAAGACATTAACAAAAAAAATAATCAGGCTTAATAGTGTAGTTAGATAGAGATAGGTAGGAATAGGTAGAATATTTCAGTGACAGACATACAAATAAAAAGTTAGTCGATAGTTAGGTCCGCTGCACATTTCAGCTAAGCTACGCGATGTGGGCTATGTGCGTAGCTTTATATGCGAGCTATGTTTTTTGTTTAGAGCGATGCAAACTATCTTGGCTCGAGTTGTCTTCGCCTTGCTATGCCAGCTAACATCGCTCACATATACACTGATGTTTTTATATATTTTATTATTTACTCGTAGGCTACTTAGTTATATTAGAAGATATACAGAAAAAAGAGGTAGTATATTCCCGTGTCTCATTTTCGTCTTTCTCCGCGCATCACGTCACGTGTAGACAAAAAAGCAGAAATTTATATTATCTTGATCTTGTTTTGTAAAAACAAAAATTTTTTTTTTGATGTTATGAAGTTGGCTACACAACGTTTTTTTAAATTTTGAAAATATTTTTAACAGTGCAATAATTCTGTTAAATGGGAAACCATTCAATCGATGTTTTCTCGATCTTTTGTAAAATTTCATATAATATTTCCTCTGTTACTTTATCTGGTGATTGTGATACTTGATAAATAAAATCAAATACGGATGCGGTAATGGGATCAACATTTTTAACATTTTCCGCTCTAAAATACAGTCATACATAAGTTTCTTTAACAGTTTGCACGAGTTGGTCGTTTGGACTGAATCGCTTAAATTTGGAGCATCTTTGTCGTGTACTAAATTTAGTAAAAATGTTAGTACGGATGTTTAATTAAATAAATAAATTATAATAAATAATTAAAAAAAAAATCAAATTCCTACTTTTCTCCAATGACAAGTATGACATTTGTTGAGAATATGTCAAAAAATTAGCTTTTCCATTTTGTACACTGTCAAGTGTAGTGAGCAATTAGTGACATCTGTAGTTTACCGCAAAAAAACATATTTCGGTTACTATTTCTGTTCGAATGAGTTATAAAAATTAAAAAATCCGTTTTATTTTGTTTTCCCCGGACTTATTATGCTTAATAGAGCAATCAAATGTCAGAGTGGTTTTTATGTGCGAAATTTACGAGTATATTAATTAGTTGAAAAAAAAAACAACAATTTTATTATTATTTTTTAGTTTATAAAGAATAAAAAATTTATCAGAGCCAATCAAAACTTGAAAATCATTTGTGAAAGTGTTGGATTTCACCTCAATTTGAAAAGTACTTAATTGGTAAGAATTACAGTTTATTTTTATAAATCATTCAAATCATTATTGCAATTTTTGAATGTTGAAAACAAACGCATCGTCCGAATTTTTCGACTTCAAATCAATAATGTTCGGATGAAATAGATCCGCATGCTCGTTAAACCTTTTATTTCCTAACTTGCTGAAACATTGTTTTGAATTGTTTTTCTGAAATGTGAATTTATTTCAATTTCTTACTACCGCCATCTGATTTCAAACACGAAAACTACACGGCCATTTTGTTTTTTTTTAAACTTATTTAATTGGTCGAGTTTATAAGTAGGTGTCAATAATGGCTTATTACAAAAAAGAACATGAACAAAAGATATGACGTCATGAGGTGTAAAGATGTGTTTGTAAATAAAGGGGTTTTAGTAAAACATTAATTAAATATCTATAAACAAGTTTTTATTAATTGATCTTCAAATTGTATATTTACCAATCATTCTTCTTGATAACGTAGAAATCAAAATTCATTTTTGTAAGACTTTTCATTTAAGAAAAACGATATTAAAAAAACATAACTTTTCATATGATTTGTATGAAAAATTCATTTTTTTTGTCTTTCTATACCCCTTTTATTAAGTTCGAATTTTAACCTGACGGCTTGTATATTTAGGTAAGCTTTGTTTGAACATACTTACCGTACCAATTATTAAAATTTTTTATTTTTTACGTTATATACACGTCTATTTAAAAAAGTTACGTCTATTTAAAAAAGTAAGAGGATATCTTGAAGAAACTACATAAAAAACTTAATATCATATTCAAACGAAGTCGAATTAGATTTGAAAATAAAAAAATTGTTTTTTAGGTGTAAACTGTTTTTTAAAATTCGGTTATTAAACGCCCAGTTAATAGAAAATATAAATTTGAAAAAAAGGAAATTAAATAAAACTATAAATTAAAATTAAATCTCTGGCTTATTTCATTTATTGTCTTATGGTTTTCGCTACAACTAAATCAAAACCCCCATGCACTGTTTGGTGTTCTATATGTGTTATTATCAGAAGTACTATTGATAGTTTTGTTGCAATAGGAATTATTCAAATTTAGTATATTTAAAATCAAACACTCCCAAATTTTTGAATTAAATAATTAAAATCTAAACGTTCTCTGAATTTAACAAAAAAAAATCTACTCCTAAATTCCGAAACTTGTTATGCAATGTGCTCAAACAGTCTGCTCTAGACACGAATATTAAAACATGCCTCTTTTTGCAATTTAATTCCAAAGGTATTGCAGTATATAACTAAAATAAAAATTGAAATGTTTAATTTTAACATAAAGTCGAAAAACAATTAATGGCAAGAATAAAAAAAAAAATCATTTATTTTCCATTTATTTAAAAAATTAATAAAAATATCACGAAATTCCATATTGTTATAGATGAACTGTTGTCCGTGTTTTGTTGTCAAATATTGTAAAGGTAATTGGACAGTAATATCTTCCATTCGTTCAAATTCATCATCTAAATTATATTCAGGAATTAGATGTCTGTCAAGTTTTTTTACTTTTTATATCAATTGTTAGTCGAAATGATTAATGGGTGATTTTGTTATAGGAATAGGGCTTCTGTCAGAGGTGTTTTGGATCTGGTAGGTTACGGAGTGGTTTGTTGAGGTAGTAGAATTGTTAACTTCGTTTATTATTTCATGCTCTATTCGTGATAGTGCATCGCCATTAGTGTTTAGTATCCTTTCTTATATTGGATGGTGTAGTCGAATTCTTCCAGTTTTAGTCTCCAACGGACTAATTTGGAATTTGGTTACTTTAAGGAAAATAACCGTGTTAGTGGTTTGTAATCCGTTATAATGATGAATTTGCGTCCGAAAAGGTATGTAGAGGAAAGTATTTGGTTGCCCAAACAATGGCTAGTAGCTCTTTCTCGATTGTATTTCCTAACATGGAAAGGGCAAACGCTTATATTCAAAAATCATTGTTGTGGAGTTCAATGTAATAATTCGAACAACAAGTTTTCTTTTAAAATTAAAATATGTATCAGTTTAGGATAATGTAGTTTTAAGAACCAGTACAAATTTTAAAGTTTGGTAATTCGGATTTCTTTAATAATTTGTTGAAGCAAACAACATTCATGCAGACAATTTGTTATTCTCGTATCTACATGTTGATATTTTTACTCGCACATAAAAAAAAACTTTTCATAAAATGAACATCTGTGTCAGTAAATTTGATAGAACAAAAACAAAATAAAAATGCATGCAAAAGAAATTAATATTCTGAATTTTGGTATTAAAACATGAACAAATTTGAATAGATTCTTGTGCTTTTCGATGATTTTAATTTAATTTAAATATTTTTCAAACACAATTTTTTTGCTTGTTTTCAGAATATTGTACCAGATTTTATAATAAATTGAATAATAAATCATATTAATTTTGCATTTCTCCATATTAATTATAGCTAGTTGTTTAGTTTATTTGTATAATAAGAGGATGATTACATTGAAAGATTTTCGCAGATGCAGATGTCAAAATAAAATTTCGTTTTCTTCTTAAACAAAAACTATCATAAATCATAAAACACATGTATGTTTGGTGTTCTTGTATATGTACGCTTATTTGTTACATGCATGCATCGAAGATTTTACAGAAAAAAGATGACACTCTACATCAAATAAATTATATACTATTGACGATTGGAGCATCACAGATTCCACCTAGTGGAAAATTTTTAAACTGAGGTAGCTGCTAATTTGACGTTCGAAATTGTTGTAAACAATTCCAATTTTGAACTGTAAACACAATTTTTACTTACCAGATTGCGAATAATTGTAAATAATTCATATTTTGGATTATAAAAACCATTTTTAACTACCGGATTGCAAAATTTCCTTTCGTCGCATTTATGACAAATGTCATTTTGGCAGTTGCCTCATTTGAACTTTTTTCCTCGAGTGGCGCTTTCTCTACTTTTACAATCGTCAATTGACGATTGGAGCATCACGGATTCCACCTAGTAGAACATTTTAAAACTGAGCTAGCTGACAATTTTACGTTCGAAATTCGAATTTTAAACTGTAAACACAATTTTTACTTTGAAGTCAACATTGTATAAGCTAATATTTTTTTTGTTTATTATTATATTATTATTAACTTTACATTTATTTTTTTTTATTATTATTATTAATTAATATTAATTGGGTGTAGGGTAGTTAAATATTACTTTATTTTGTTATTAAACTTCTCGTGCAAGTGCACTTAGTTAGTTTGTGTAAGTTTACTTAGTTTATTTTGTTACTTTAGTTTTTTTGATTATTGGTTACTATCGATCAAATTGTAATGTTTTTTTTTATTTTTCCTTAATTTGGGATATTAAAAGCCATTAATTTTTTTGAATCTTAATTTGCTGCGATCTTTTTATTATCATTATCATTTTTTTGCTGCGTGTAAAGACGTATAAAACTTGGAATAGAATAGCCAGATGAAGGATGATCTAGGTATAGCTGAGGTAGGTTGAATTACAAGTGCTTCGAATTTTGTTTTGTTGAATAATTTCATTTTTATGCGGTCTAATACAGATGCAGCCAACTTCGGAAAACCCCACCTTATTTCCCTGAGTCTTAGCCGGGATAAACTGACCGCCCGAAGCTCTGGCTGCATAATTTTCTGTGGACTTACTAACTATATATAGTTAGTAACGTTACAAACTCAACAGGATATTCAACGGATAATAAATATTAATAAATAATATATAGACAAAAATACAAGCATATTTTTCTTCCATAACCACACTGTTGCGGTACAACATCGTAACTCCGCAGCACATAAAATGTTATTTGCTAAACCGTTGACCTCAGATACTCTGGAATCTTCGACACGCGGTTGGATTTAAGCGACCCAAAAATTATTCCTGACTTGGTTTAATTTTTTTCTTAATTTTTTCCTTAGCGATGTCTAAAGGCCCTCGATGAACATATGGGACGGACCCGATCGAAACGTTAGGAATGAGTAAATGCTGTATTGAGATACACCTTATTTTCACTGCACCAGTTTTTCCCCATTGTTTATTGAATAGAGTTTTCAAGACGATTGTGTCCAAATGCACACTTAACTTTTCTTTTAATTTTCGTTTGTATTTTAACTGTATCATTTGTATTTTATTATTATTCAGTATAAATTCTAGAAACGACTGTCCACAGTCAAACAAAAAAACTATCCACTCCCGGCAAAATGTTAGTAACAATCCACCATTAATAATCTCCCAAAACACAAAAAAAAATATTTTATGAATGAAGAGGGGACTGCAAGCGACAACACAAAAAAACCAAAACATCTGTATATAAATTTTGGTCCCAAAATTTATATACAGATGTTTTGGTTTTTTGTATACGTACAAGGAGTATAAGATACATTTTGTTATTGTGTTCTCTCATTTTCGTTGTTTGTATTAGTGTATCGTTTTGTGACGGTAAGTATCAAAAATATGCCAATCGGGAAAAATTTTTGATGCTTATGCTCACGTGTGAGAATATTTCACTTGCTATGAAGCAGGAGAATTAACAATACTGTGTTGTTCGTTGTAAGTATTTTTTGAATATTCTACTTTTAGTAAAGTTCTATTATTGTATAATAAAAAAATTTATTTCTTTAATTTTAACTTAACATTAAACAAACAAACGTTTATTAATTTTTTAGGTTTCGTGCTGCAAAATCAGATTAATTTTTTATTAAAAACTTAATTAAATCAATCAAATTTTGTGTAAGTACAATTTACATTACGTAAAGGTACTAAAAATACTTACACTCAAATACATTCAAAATACATAATGTAAACTGTACTTTCACAATATTTGATTGATTTAATTCATTTTAAACCGAGCAAACGGCGCAGTGGTTAAAGCTGCGGCGTTTGGATCGGGAGGTACCGGGTTCGAATCCCGGTAGGGGCGGGATGCAAAAGGGATTTTTCTCATCTGATTACGATCGGTGATGACGATGAACACATCTATGACCCTCTGTTGAGAGTGCAGAATCCATGGGCCGACCCACCTTTCATGTCAGCACTATAGGTTGGCATGAAGCAATGCAATGTGCAGGTGGTTTATATATACAAAGCGGGTCTATAGCCGTACGTCCTCGATTTGGCTACTACTGCGTAAAGTAGGACGGTAAAATTAACTGCGAAAGAGTTGGGAGTGTCTTGAGCCCCAGAAAAGATTGCATAGATTAAAAAAAAAAAAAAAAATTCATTTTAATATTTAAGCATCAAAAAATTCTGTTGAAAATTTGATAAATTTAAACAAATCGAGATTAATCGCAAATTTTTTTAACAAACTGCATTTAAAATTGATAATGATGTTTTACGAAATCTTTTTTGCCCGTTTATTTTTTTTTAATATAGCTAATATCCAAGATAAAAAAAGGTAGAACAAATTATAAGTACATAACGTAAAACATTTGAATTTTTAAATGTAATTGCTCTTGTTTACCAACAAAATATAATATTTTGAACATATGTATGTTCCTATTATTAAAAATCTATTTTCTTATTCCTTTATTTTCTGTTTATCTTGCTAACTACTACATGCATTTTATACATTCTCGTCTTTATTATCAATTTAAAAGAAAATTTTTGTTTATAAATATAAATAATTTGAAATGAAATATATCGAATTGGAGGTTATACACAATATTAATTGAAATTAATAAAATTTTAATAGACAATTTTGCATTTTAGTCGATTGATTTTTTTTTCAAACATCGTCATCTTCGCGTCCCTTAAAAAAATTCATTCGTATACGAAACCTTAATCTCAACAAAGAAAACAAAATAACTATACGAAAAACTAAAAAGAGCATGAAGAGCATGAATAATAAAAGAGCATTCGAACACACACACAATAACTAATACCATTACGATCCGGTAATTCTCGCCTCACCGACTCATGAGACGACCAAAATTTATGTCCTGGGTAGCGATTTTGGTCGCAATTTGAGGATTGAGTTGAGAATTACCGGAAGGCAATAGTATTGGTAAATTGTATTGGTGTCCAAAGAATAGAGAAAAAAAGAGAATAAACATTTGAAAAATAAAAAATACAATTCAGTGTCATCTCATGCGTACGAAAGGAAGGTTGTACATATTTTTATTTCCAGTAATTTTCTGCAAAATTTAAAACTAATAAAATGGTAAATTGAATAATGATTTAAAGATAAATAAAAATTACCTAAAAATGGAAAATAAGTCAGAAAAATATTTATAAACTATAATTTTATTAATAATTTTAAATGATGAAAAGACATACGACGAACATCGTGCTTGCCCATCCCATAATCACTAATTTACTTATATTTTTCACATTATCCCTCTTATTCGATGTTAAACAAAAAACTAAAAAAATGATGGGCGGTTTTTTTTGTTTTTTGTATAACATGATACAAACAAGAGAGATAAAATGATACGAAAAAGAGGGATATAAAATATACTGTGGAAAATACAAGAAGAAAATTAGTTATTTTGACTTAGTGTTAATTCAAACGCAGGAGAGGAAATATGTACGTCGTGTGTCTTTTCATCATTTAAAACTATTAAGAAAATTATAGTTTATAAATATTTTTCTGACCTATTTTCCATTTTTAGCTAATCTTTGTTTATCTTTAAATCATTATTTAATTTACCATTTTATTAGTTTTAAATTTTAAAGAAAATTACTGGAAATAAAAATATGTACAACATTCCTTTCGTAGGCATGAGATAACACTGAATTGTTTTTTTTATTTTTCAAATGTTTATTCTCACATAACTCAAAAAAAAAAAAAGGTAAAAATATTATGAATGTGGCCGACGAAGAATGTATAGATTAAAAAACATTTATTTATGCTGCTTTTTGGTTTTTATATTGAAGATCACGAGCAATTTTTTTGATTGCGTATATTGTTTTAGATTTTTGTTAACGAAGTAAAATGAATGTCTCGTTTACAACAACAATAGATAGAAAAACATGAATTCCTCATGTTAAAAGATAGGGAAAAATAACTCAAAGCGAGCGGAAGCAACAAAAAGTTGAACCGATTTCACCCGCTTAGCTTACTTTTGATACTTACCATCATGAGAAAACACACTAATACAATAAAAATATTTGACGGCACACAATAGCAAAATGTATATTATACGCCGTGTACATATACAAAATTCTCAATCCTCAAACCTCATTTTGCGACCAAAATCGATACCCTGGTTTGATGTTAAGTTACATTACCGAAAGTAGTGGGTACAACAAGTGTTCTTTGAGACAAGTAACATATGGCGGATGTTACAGTACGTACAGTTTACCTGGTACTGACAATGTCACCGATTTGGCTTTAATGTGACTGCATTGAAATTCAAGAAGAGACTAAAACACTGAATTATTAGTGACATTTCATTTGCCAATTTACAACAACAATGCTATATATTGAATTTAAATTAGGAATTTGTCGAATTCCTTCTAAATTGACGGAATTCAAAATCGAATTCATCGTTTAGTTTGCCTACTTTACGCTGATTGTGCTACACCACATTTTTTTTAGTTCTATACTCTATAGTTTGGCTATGTGAAATCTATTATTATTTTGACTATTTATTTGAAAATTAAAAGTATAAAAAATATTTATTACATACGATAAATGTAAACAAACCAACATACCAATATTTCATTCGCGAGAAAATGTATTTTGCCACAAAAAAATTGCAAATGCTACCAACCTTTGAAACTAATCGAATTTCAAACATTGAATACCTTGACTATTTTATTTGACCAAATTTGAATTCCAATTTCAATCCCAATTCCTTGATCAAATCAAATATCACTAGTATTAAATTAAATATTTTTATTTTGTTTTGTGTTTTTTTTTGACGTGTGGACATGATAGATACTTAATGTGAACCCATTATGGAAACTGACTTGTTGCACGGCGCCAAGAAACATATTGCGATCGAAAATGTTGCAGCTGTGAATTAGGTGAACCGGTACAACTGTTTATAAGTTTATTATAGCAAAACTGGTAGCAACTCAACAAAATAAATTCTTTTTAAAGTATTGATATTTTACTCTCTGTATATATTTGAAAATAAAGGAAACTATCTCACTAAGGGTATTGTGCAATGTGTGTTTGCCATCCTATATCTTTTCATTGTGTATTCATTTTTTGGCGATAAGGGTACGACATTATAGTGTGAGATTATAATAATTATACATTTTAATTTTTTGTGATTTTAAAAGTAAACATTTTTTAAAAATGGATTTGGCGAACTGCGTTGTTCCGGTTGAGAAGGGCAGCAAGGGAAACATTGTCAATAAAGAAATGTGGAGCAAAAATATAGAAAAAACAAAAGGTTTATGTTCGCGTTGCTATGTAGTGCAAGGGCGGCTGTAGTGAATGTATAAAGTGAAGATAATTAAAATAATTTATTCTCGGTTGTGTAGGCATATCCGAGTGATAGCTTCAGAACAGATATGCAGCATTTTCAGTCATTTTTTCTTTTTAAATTCTGACTAAAACTGCACAAGACAACCTCATTCTAAAATTCACTAAGGCCTTCTATCTTAAGAGGCCTAATGGAAACAAAAAAAAAATAACCATAAAGGTAATTTTAACCTGATCTTTTAACCAGTTAAAAACTGGTTTAAAACTTTTTAGTATTTTTTTTAATTGTATTCCAAAGTTGTGCAGCAAAAATGCATTTTTATGCGCTTTTATGCTTCTACATAAGGATCGCATGAAAGATCAGGGCAGCGATTTTGGTCGCAATTTGAGGATTGAGTTGAGAATTACCGGAAGGTAATAGTATTGGTAAATTGTATTGGTGTCCAAAGAATAGAGAAAAACAGAGAACAAACATTTGAAAAATACAAAAAACAATTCAGAGTTATCTCATGCATACGAAAAGAAGTTTGTACATATTTTTATTTCCAGTAATTTTCTGTAAAATTTAAAACTAATAGAATGGTAAATTGGATAATGATTTAAAGATAAATAAATATTAACTAAATATGGAAAATAAGTCAGAAAAATATTTATAAACTATAATTTTATTAATAATTTTAAATTAAGAAAAATCACACGACGTACATCTTCCCTTTCCTGCGCTTGGATTAACACTAACTAAAAATCACTAATTTCTCTCTTATATTTTTCACATTATCCCTCTTATTCGATGTTAAACAAAAAACCTTTTGCCATGTTGAACAAGAAACATTAAAAATCGCACATTTGACAGTGTCAAATGGGAATTTTTTTATTCTTTTGTTTAACATGATGCAAATAAGAGAGATAAAATGACACGAAGAAGAGGGACATAAAATATAATGTGGAAAATATAAAAAGTAAATTAGTTATTTTGGCTTAGTGTTAATTCAAGCGCAGGAAAGTACGTCGTGTGATTTTTCATCATTTAAAATTATTAATAAAATTATAGTTTACAAATATTTTTCTGACATATTTGCCATTTTTAGGTAATTTTTATTTATCTTTAAATCATTCTTCAATTAACAATTTTATTAGTTTTAAATTTCGCAGAAAATTACTGGAAATAAAAATATGTACAACATTCCTTTCGTGCGCATGAGATAACACTGAATTGTTTTTTTTATGCCGACGAAGAATGTAAATTAAAAACCATTTATGCTGCTTTTTGTTTTTTATATTGAAGATCACGAGCAATTTTTTTGATTGCGTATATTGTTTTGGATTTTTGTTAACGAAATAAAATGAATGTCTCAGTTACAAAAACAATAGATAGAAAAACATGAATTCCTCATGTTAGGACCCTCTAAACAAAAAAAGCGATTCGGAAAAAACGATACTATTGCGATATGAGAACGATACATATTTTTATATATCACACCACGCATTTTCTTATTTGTATTTCTACTCCCATAGAAACAACGAAAATAAAAATTGTTTATTGCGCATGCTCTTACTCGCTATGTCAATTCAAGTTTAACCTAAAATAAAAGCGAACCGCTATATTTGTGTAAAAAGAAACTAAAATCATCAGGAAATATTTGGTGTTGTGAGTTTCACAAAGTAATTATATATTTATTTTACAATTTGTTTAAACCATTTTTGTTTATTAATTTAATCCTTTTATACTAATTGTTTATTTTTTAAGATGTTAGCAAATTTTACTACTACCGATTGAATTGAGGAGCGAAGTATTATGAAACCCGATGTAAATAAACCGTCATATAAAAAAGTAAATTTTATATATTATATATAATGTAATAATTATTATAACATAATACTTCAAATAAATAAAAAAAAAATTAATCGTATTATAAAACTGGCTTTTTATTTTTGCTAATCCAAAATAAATAATATCGTAACCAACACGAAAAATACGATACGTGAATATATCGCATAATTAGATAGATCTGTTTACGATATGAAAAGTAAGCGTCGTAAACGTATCGTAAAAATCTTTCTATTTACATTACGTAAAAAATTCTAATTATCATGGGACGTTGGATTCGTAAACATATCGTTTCCGAATCGCAAAAACGATTCGTAAACGATATTTTGTATGAACAACAAACATCATTTTCGTATCGTAAACAAATCGCTTTGTTTAGTGGGATTTCACCCGCTTAGCTTATTTTTGATACTTACCATCATGAGAAAACACACTAATACAATAAAAATATTTGACGGCACACAATAGCAAAATGTATATTAAACGCCGTGTATATATACAAAATTCTCAATCCTCAATCCTCGTTTTGCGACCAAAATCGAAGTACAGATCAAAATTGCTTGGTTAATGAGGTAAAAACAAAAAAGTAAGAGGATTAAGAGGTGCTTTACCTCTGTGTCTTTCTTAGTAACAAATTATGAAAATTATTGCGTTAGGAAAACTTCTATACATTTACGTAAATTGCTACTGGATTTCTATCTAGGTTAACCTTTAAAAAATGTGTTAAAAGTAAGTTCAAGCTATGCACATAAGAACTTTCTGAAAATGTAAATCTACATAGTTAAAACTGGATATTATCAAACCAATGGACCAGTTCAATACTTTCAATTTTGATGTCTGTTTCAATTAATTGAATTGAAACAGACTGATTGATGTCTGTTTCAATTAATTGAATCGATAATCTTATCCAGTAAAAATAATTATGGCAGTCCCTTTTCATGTACCAGGTATGCTTAAGTTCATATAAATTAATAAGTTTATTATAGTTCTTTCTTAACTTTCTTTTACTTGTAAGTATCAACATTTTTATCGATAGGTAAAAACTTTGGAAATTGCATTTTTATTACTTTTCGAATCGCAGGTGGCAATTTCTTTTCACTATACATAAACTATATAGTTTGAAACTAATACATAATTCTTTTAACTCACCGAATATTTGCTAAATGTATTTTTGATTTAAGCAAATAAATTTATTGACTTTTAAACTTAATTCAATAAATTTCAATACGAACTTTAACTTAATCCAAATTACGTCTGGAATTATTATTGTACTAGTAAATTGTGATCTATCAAATTCAATTGAAAAAATTTGTTGTAAGTTGCAGTATTATGAAATGAAATGTTGTTATGTAACCAAAAAGGTGACTAAACTAGATTAATTATAGGAATTCACTCAGGTCACGATGAGATTAAAGAAAACCATTCACCTGGGCATGATTACCATTGCTGGGAGCTCTTGATATTCGGAGAGGAAATTTTATAGAAGTGGCTTTTCGATTTTATTCGGTTAGTATGATAAAGGAAAGAAACTGAAGTGCCATGTTTCCTTAACCACTATATACATCCATTTTAGTTTTGTTGGGTTTATTTTGTCAATTATATATTTTATAATAAAAACCACTTAGTTATATTTTAATTGTATTTTAATTAGCGAAACGAAAAGTTGGGAAAACGCGTTCGTGACGTTCTGTTAGCTGATTAATATGAAAAATTTTACTAACTTGGAAATTTTATTCAGTTTTTGGAAATATAAAGGGTAACCCAAAAAATTAAATTGTAATCAAAAAATTTTTTTTATTCGAAAGATCAATACATTTCGGGCATATGGGCACCGCAACTGTTCTTGACGAAATGCATTCTGGACGTCCAATTCTGGGCCACTTTTTCGAGCACGAATAACACGAACAATGCTGGCCTCCAAGGCGTCAATTGTTGCTCAATCTTTGCGCAAATTTTTTCATGTAGTTGACGGACAGAGTCCCAATTCCTGCGAACGGCGACGAATCGATAAATTTGAATCTTCTTCCACACTTTCGTTTACAGCGGCGATATTCTTTTCAGTAAGCACATTCATTCGACGTGTTGATGTTATTGCATCCTCTAGAGAGTATGTGGTACGAAATCTATCCACAGTTCGACAGATGGCTTGCTCAGATAGACGATTATGTGCGCCATAAAAATCACGAAGTCGTCTCTAAGTTGCGCGAATCGACGACTGATTTTCAAAGTAAGTTTTAATAATTTCGTAGCATTGTTCAAGCGTGAGTCTATTCATGATGATTTGCCAGAGTATACTGAGATCTGCCAGAGTATATTTTTCATAAAAATTTAATTTTTTGTTTAATTTTTTACAATTTCAAGTTTTATCAGGCTTAAAAAAACACCCTTTATATGGTTTTTTATGCTTCGAGTTTGAACTCAAAATTACAATACATAGTTTACAGAAATATATTATTATTAATTTAATTTATTATAATATATAATTATTATACAATAAAATAAATTAATGATAATATATTGCTAGAAACAATGAACGAAACACAAACAATCACATATATTTCCAACTTTTCATGATTATTTGCGTGTCAATTAATTCAGATTAACCACTTAATCAGCTAATACAATAATAGTATAATTAGAAAAAAATGCACCAGCTTGAAAGTCAAGATAATGTTGACGAATTACATAACTAAAATTAAAATAAAAATTGATGTGGTGGACATTACAAATTTTTTTGGTAACGGGAAGCGCATTGTTGGTCTCCGAACCGGAGAATAATTGGTAGAAGCTGGCTTCATCTATGCAATTGGAGTAGCTATTCCGATTGCTGTAGAGCTGAGTAGAGTGTTCGTGCAAAGGTGGCAGCTGATTTGTGTTCGACCAAGCTATAAGCAAGACAACCCCATCGAACACTCTGTTACACACAACATGAAGAAAATTTATAGCGGTTCAATTAGTAATGATAGAAATTGTTACAGACACCTAAGTACAGCCAAGAGATAGGCCCGATTGTATGAATAAGCATAAATAATTAATTCACAAAATATTAATAAAAAAAGTGAAACGCAGCTACGCAATACTTTCAGAAACTCCTTGAAGAATAATGCTCCTCTAAATAACCAAAAAATAATTTTAATAAACATCAACCAAGTAAACGTCATAGAAAAAGTATTGCCAGTCATACAAAAATACTGCTATAAAACTGCAATAAAAGAGAGGTTAAATTTTTATTTAGAATCGTTTATACAATCAACGAAAAGTAAAATCCTTGATTAGTGATTAATCATTATTCCCGGATTTTTTTCATTTAGCGGTGTTCATACAATCTGCCCTTAATAATACAATGACCATAAATTTCTAATCTAATTTTATGGTTTATTAAAAATTAAAACTGCATTCTGAAATAACATTTAGTGACCACTTCTGAAAATCGTAATCATAATTAATTTAAATATAACTTAAAGCTTATAAAACAGTAGCTCAGAGGCAACTAAAATAATAAATATGATTACTATCAGATACTTACTACATAGGCAAACAAAATATACTACATGGTCAAACAAAATAGTGCATATTAATGCAGGCGTCTCGCAAGGCAGCGTTCTAGGACCAATATTGTACTTTTTGTAGACAACCAATTTACCTGTCACCAAAAAAGTAATAATATCAACATTTTGCAACGGTATGGACATCTGCAATAGTGACACACAAAAATCCCGAAATTGCCTTAAAGGAGTTACAGCCAAAGGAGTTTATAGTCAATAAAATTCTACTGTACAAAGTAGGGGGGGGGCGACTTCTGGTAGAAGGGACAGCAAAGACGCAACGATTAGTTAGTATAAATTTGGGTGACCGCATGGGAACATGATGATGGGAACATGATGATGGAACGAAATCTCGCCCCCCTCCCGCCGATGGAAAAAATGGTGGAGGGGAATAATAATAGTTGTTTACAGCTTTTCAGAAAAAAAGAGTTTGCGGTACCAGAAAATTTGTGTTGTCATTGTGTCCTTCTTACAGTCTTTGTTGCTAACATTCCTTTCCCATCCCTTGATCTTGTTATATGTAAAAAGGTGTACGACGGCGGCCTGGCCGGATATCACAACTATTAGACTTATGTAGTTATCGTTGTGGTGCCTTTCTTTACGGGGTTTGGCTTCATGAAGAATGGTGTCGTGTTGTGTAACATGGGTATAGTGGTGTGGTATTCGCATTTATAATACGGGAGACTTGCTTAATGCTTGATCGTACATCGCAATCAATCAATCAATCAATCAATAAAATTCTACTGTACAAAGCGATAATCAAACCCATATATGGACGGACATGTGGTATTCAGTTATGAGGATTCACCAAAGTTTCAAACAGAGAACTCGTGCAACAAACCAAATCGAAAATACATCGCTGTCTTTCCAAATGCTCCGTGGTACATTCGAAATGGTAATATAACGACTACCTTAGAACTAACACCATTAAAGAAACAATTAAAGTATTCTTCACAGTTCGCGAAATATTACTCAAATCTAGGAATACATCTCAACGAATTGGAAAGAGATATACTATACTAAAACAGCCGCGATTCAGGCGACTGAGAAAGTATAGTGTATGTACTGTATATGAACTCTGTATATGAACTTGTTGCAAATGAATATTGCACTGTATTGTTTGTATAACGATAATTAAGAATTATACTAGGCGTGGAGTACTAAATTAAGTTGGGTATGAAAAAGAAAAAAAAAAAAATTTGGAATCTAATCAGCTAGAAAAAAAAAAATTGAACAGGAAAAAATCGGCTGTTTAAGGAAGAGGAGGAAATAATAGAAAGAGGTGTGAGAAGTTACAATTAATAGCGTAAAGAGCCAAAAACCAGATTGTGAATAGTATTGATTTTTTAGTGAGGAACTTTCTTTAGTGAACAGATAATGAGTCGAAGGGCCTAAAAATAAAGATAGTGAGGGTGTGATTATAGTCAGTGGTTGTTCATAATTAGTTAGTGGTTTCTTTTTTTTACCAATATCCAAAAGTAACCCGCCCACAAAATTGTTAAAAAGGGAGTAAAATTACGTGTATGTGTATATAGATATGTGTTCAGAGAATAGCCCTTAACATCAAAGCAGCATACTTACGTCACACATATCCCTTTTACCCAAATCTCAATACCTGAAAAAGAAGCATAGGCATCATTCTACTGACGTCAACCTGAAATAAATCATCATCATTCATCATCATATTACCTAAAATAAAAATTATAAATTAATATTATATAAATCCACATAAAATTTAAATTACATACCTTACTACCTGATTCAATTCCTGCCCGAATACAATTTCAATGTAAATTCTTTTCATTCACATAAATCCCTTAAACTTAAATTTGATGAGCTTAATGCTCGATTGTCAAAGATTAATGATTTATATAATCAGTTCGTTGAGACTGAGGATAAAATATTCCAGTTGAATGCTGAGGCGGAGACCGATATGTTGGATCTCGATGATCAATATTTCCCATTGATATCAAAAATCTAATCTTTAATTCGAGCTATTAACCTTCAACCAGTTCCTAATATTGAAGATTCCGCTGACCATTCAATGTCCGGAAATACTTTCAAATTCGATTTCAAGCTACCAAGACTGTCCTACGTTTGACAGAAACTATAAGCATTGGCAGGCCTTCTATGATGTCTTTACTTCCACAGTTCATGAGAACACTTCTTTGTCGCCCGCTCAGAAGTTTAAATATCTGCGGGGACAATTGCGAGGTCCAGCTTACTCCACCATACGCCATTTCCGCGTAGACGACGCGAATTATGTTGAAGCCCTAAAACGACTTATAAACAGATATGATAAGAAGAAAGTGATTGTTGAAGCATACATTCATGATTTTCTATCACAACCGAAAATTATTTCAACACCATCAGCGTATAAATTAATGAAAATTTATGATAGCGTATAGATGAAACGACACGTGGACTAAAATCACTAGGTCCAGAAGCATCTGCACGCGATCCTTGGATTATCTATCTAGCCTCCGAAAAACTAGATAAAGAATCAAGGCAATTATGGAAGTATTAAACGTCCGAAAACGAATTTCCTACAATTGACCAATTTTTAACATTTGTGTCAAAAAGGATGAATGATTTTGGTGACTCCGGATCTATACGAGGCCCTACTGCAAGCAATCCGTCTTCCAAGAGTCAAACATTTTACGTAGCACAGCAACCTCGTTGCCCCGTATGTGTTAATGAAAACCATAAACTGTATTCATGCGATAAATTCAGAAATATGCAAGTTAATGCCGGTCGGGAATTAATTAAAAATGCAAACCGTTGCTATAATTGCTTATCGGATGAGCACGTCGTCATCCAGTGCAAAAATACCAGGAGCTGCTTAAAATGCAATAAACGGCATAATACTTTGTTGCACGTTGCTCAAGGCATTGATCCACCAAATAGTAACAGTAGAGATAAGATTAATACTCCGAAGCCAACTTCATCAACGTCACAACTGGCGAAAACCTATTTGATACCGGAGATTCATAATGAATCATTATCGCCACAAATTATCGCCAATCACGTTAATCCTAAGCCGCCAACAATATCAATACTACCAACAGCTCAAGTCGAAATAGAGGACAGTTTTGGTAGATGGACAAAATGTCGTGCCCTCCTTGACTCTGGTTCGACACATTCATTTATCACTGAAATATGTGTTAGTTATTTGAGAATTCCGAGAGCCAAGGCTAGTATTGCAATTGATACTTTGAACGGTTCAGGTGCTGGATTGTCCAAAGGTGTGTCCAATCTAAGAATTAGATCATGTGTTGAACCTAATTATATTGTCTCGACCCCAGCCTATATCATAACTACAATTTGCTCCAAACTTCCAACCCAATCGATCAATACCAGTGATTCATACTTTAAGGGAATTAATCCGCTAGCTGATCCCGAGTTCCATCAACCGAATAAAATAGATATTTTACTTGGATGTGAACATCTATTCCATGCGCTTACTATGGGGAAGATAGTGCATTTTGAAGGTACGCCCATTGCTCGCAACACCAGATTTGGTTGGATTATTGGCGGAAATTTTAACCTCAATTCTCCAAATAAAGTTGCCCCAAAATCAATGCATATTCAATTAAATTCCGATCAATCCGAATTGGCCAATATTGATAATTTCCTCCAGCGATTTTGGGAAACTGAGGAGATTCTCACGCAAAACACCTTGACCGCTGAAGAAGACACATGTCTTAAATCCTTCCACGATAACGTAGTATTCAAGGACAATCGATTGTTACTGTCACTACCATTTAACCAGTATCCACCAAATCTGGGTGACAGTTATCAACAAGCCCTACGACGACTTTTTTCTCTGGAGAAAATACTAAACTCCATTCCCACACTCAAGAAAAGCTATGCCGAATTTCTACAAGAGTATCGAGCCTTAGGGCATATGGAACCCGTACCCGAATCAGAGATAGCGAAACCATCAAATAAAATATATTACATGCCCCACCATCCAGTGTTTAAAAGCTCCAGTACGACGACCAAGTCCGTGTTGTATTTGATGCGTCTGCTAAGACGACAACCGGAGAATCATTAAATGACAACCTTCTTGTAGGTCGTACCATCCAACAAAACCTAATTAATATACTAATACGATTCCGTCAACATCGATTTGTAATCTCCGCCGACATCGAGAAGATGTTCCGGCAAATTCTGATACATCCTAAGGACAGAGAGTACCAACGAATTGTTTGGAGAGAAAGGGCCCCTAGAAAAAGTACAACACTTTCGTTTACGTACCGTCACGTATGGTACTGGATCAGCACCGTTTTTAGCCACCCGATCGTTGCATTATATAGCCGATAAATTTGCTACCCAATTCCCAAATGGCTCCGAAATCGTTAAGCGCGATTTCTACATGGACGACTTGATGTCTGGTGGGGAAACACTGGAATCAACATTGCAGCTTCAAAGTGAACTGATATCGTTGCTCAAGTTAGGTGGGTTTAACCTACGTAAGTGGTCAGCGAACCATCCAACGTTATTGGCCAACATTCCGATTGAAAACCGAGAACTTTCCGCGTTTGAAATTACCGACGAAACTAATATAATATATGTTTTAGGTATCAAATATGACCCTATTCAGGACAACTTCTTCTTCCGCTTGTTGTTACCAGAATCGAATAAGTTGACAAAGAGAACGTTCCTTTCTGAGACGTCTAGGATTTTTGATCCTTTAGGTCTACTTGCACCAGTCACTGTTCGGTTAAAAATATTATTCCAATCCCTTTGGCTTAAAGGTATTGGTTGGGATGACGAACTTCCTCCAGATATTGCACGGGAGTGGTGTTCAACGAGAAGTCAGCTCAATGAGTTAACCAGCATTAGAGTTCCCCGATGTATATACGGAACGAATGATTTAGAACTCCATGGGTTTGCCGATGCTTCCAAAGGGGCATATGCGGCCATGATATATGCGCGTGTAATAGAAGGAACCACCATAAAGATAAACCTAATAGCAGCAAAAACGAAAGTAGCCCCAATAAAGACGGTATCCATTCCAAGATTGGAATTAAACGCGGCTACACTACTCGTACGACTATTAGAACTAGTTCAAAATTCGTTGTCTTTAGCATCACAGCCGAAAATATATTTGTATACTGATTCCTCTATCACACTAGATTGGTTGTCTAAGCCACCCAAGGTTTGGAAAACCTACGTAGCCAATCGTACCTCCAAAATTCTCACCTGTACAAATAGGAATCAATAGCACCATATCCCAACAAATCTCACCATAAGAATTGAATTCGAATAAGCTTTGGTTTAATGGTCCTGATTTCCTATTAAAGAACCCATTTACATTCCCGAACAAACTATCGGAGCCTGAATCGATATCTGGCAGCGACGAAACGATGATGGAGTTTCATGTATCTGCGTCTCCGATGCCTTACTCCATTGTCGATGAATTGGCGGAGAGTATATCAAGTTACCGAAAATTAACGAGAATTACAGCTCTATTATTAAGATATATTCGAAATCTGAGGCTAGAACCGCATAAGCACATGTTAAACCAAATAACAGCGACCGAAATACGCGACGCCGAATTTACTATTTTTCGACGTATCCAAGAGACGACATACGCAAGTGAAATTAAATCTTTAAACAAAAATTTACCATTAAAAACTTCCTCTAATTTGTATTCTTTCTTTCCATTTATCGACGCTCATGGACTTCTGCGAGTGGGAGGAAGACTCGAATTTGCCGATGTGGAATACGATGTAAAGCATCCAATTATACTTCCATCCAGCCACATCACAATTGAGAGAATTATCCGGGAGAAACATATCCAATATTTACATGCTGGACCTAAATTTTTGCTCACCATAATCAAGCAACGGATTATAATACCAAGAGCAAGACAACTCATCCGACGCATCATCCACCGATGTATAGTTTGCTGTCGACACAAGGCTGTGGTCCAACAACAACTGATGGGCCAATTACCTGCGTACCGCGTTAATCCACCAGCACGAGCGTTTCAACGAACCGGAATAGACTTAGCTGGTCCATTCACTATTAAAATCTATCGTCATCGTGCGGCAAAATCATTTAAGGCGTATCTGGTGGTATATGTTTGTATGTCAACCAAGGCAGTCACCCTAGATTTGGTTTCTGATATGAGTACGGACAACTTCATAGCATCCCTCAAACGATTCTGTGCCACTCGAGGAGTTCCAACAGAGATTTTCTGCGATAACGGATCGAATTTGGTTGGAGCAAAGAATCAACTCCGCGAATTTTATGATCAATACCTCACCCAAGCAAAACAAACAGATATAGTGAACTGGTGCACCAATAATTGTATCCAGTGGCACTTTATTCCACCGGCAGCACCTACATTTGGTGGCTTGTGGGAGGCAACCGTTAAATCAACGAAATATCACCTACGTCGCGTGATTAGAGAATCCATCCTCACATATGAAGAGTTCCTGACCCTCATCAAACAAATAGAGACCCTCCTGAATTCCCGGCCTCTTGGAGATCTCTATGACGATGAATGCAATCCCCTTACTCCCGGATATTTCCTGATCGGCCAACCAATTACCCTATTACCGGAACCAAATCTTCAACATATCAAAATTGGTCATTTAAGTAGATGGCAGTTGATTCAATCTATAATCCAAGGCTTTTGGAAACGCTGGACATTGGAATACATCACATATTTAAATAAATTTTATAAGTGGCACACTCCGAATCACGAAGTAAAGGTTGGTAATTTAGTTCTACTGCGAGAACAGAACCTGCCTCCATCGAATTACCACTTGCCAGTATTTCCGAAATACATCCTGGAACCGACAAATTAACCCGAGTAGTCACTGTCAAACATCCCAATGGTAAAGATCTGAAACGGCCAATCAACAAGTTATGCCTACTTCCTAGTATTGACTCTAATGAGTCAACGGCGGCGGTATGTTCAGAGAATAGCCCTTAATATCAAAGCAACATACTTACGTCACACATATCCCTTTTACCCAAATCTCAATACCTGAAAAAGAAGCATTGGCATCATTCTACTGACGTCAACCTTGAAATAAATCATCATCATTCATCATCATATTACCTAAAATAAAAATTATAAATTAATATTATATAAATCCACATAAAATTTAAATTACATACCTTACTACCTGATTCAATTCCTGCCCGAATACAATTTCAATGTAAATTCTTTTCATTCACATAAATCCCTTAAACTTAAATTGTATTAAACACACCGACACATAAAGATACTACATTTATATTATGTACAATTATGCAGCCTGAAAACAATAACAATAGAATAATTGTAATTAATATTATGTATTCAAATTCAATATTATATTTGGAATGTATTAATTAACTACAGCAGACGGCGAATTCATGCCACTGCAATGTAAATTTATTATGGCTGAAATTCGAACTTCCAGTAAAGTAATTTTGTTTGTTAAATTTTGTAATAAACTTTGTTTTTCCATTTTGAGCTGTCATCGCAACAACATCAAAATTATAATTTATATTCCGAAATAAAATTTGTAATTTATCTTAAAATTAAATTAAATTCTTTTTTTATTAAATTAAAATAAATAAATTTTATGTACATATTTTGAGAACCCAATTTAATTTGTGTACAATATGTACATCGTTATGGGGCTCATATAAAAATATGGTGGAGTAAAAAAAATAAAAAAAAAAAAAAAAACCAAATAAACAAAAACTATCTAACTAGATATCAACTAAATACATTAAACAATACTATACAATATTTATGTAAAGAAGGATACCATAATTGGTTAATAATAATGTGTATGTGTAAATTGTGAATAATTGTATATAAATTTACACCCCTAATAAAAATTTTTGGATTTAGTAGTGTAGTCACAAAATAAAAAAATAAAAAAAAAAACAAATCTGTAAATAGTTATCTTAAAAACACAAATGTAATAGTTGTAAATATTATTGTTCCGACTGGGTGAATTACTGCGGGGAACCGGAACATCGGTGTTTCTCACCTTTCAAATTTTGTATCACCTTTAAAATTTTGTTGCTATTAAAAAAACTATTAATCCTTTCTAATTCCGAAATTTGGTAGTCCACATACTTTAAAAATTCTTCGTAAGCCTCAATGAATAATTTATTTTTATGGTTTGAGCAACAAATATTCAACAATTTTTCAGATCGGGCTTTTCAAAATATATTTGGTTGCTTAAGGTGTTGCGTATTTCCAATACGAAGAAGATTGAAATGAACTTTCTTATTATTTTCTTTATATACAACGTATGGAAGTTTATTCTCCATTTTTGATGGCATATGTAATCTCTCTTGACCTCTCAATTGAACGAATTCGTTTATGTTCACACTTCCATTACGTCTCCCCTAATAAGAAATTTATATTTCTGTTTGTGAATTGAATATTTGCAGTTTGCATATTGACAACACACAATTATCTTTTATTCGTGTAAGAGCGCATCTAATTGCAGTGTATAATGCCTCTTTAGTCCAGCTTTCAGAAATATTAACCTCTATCTTCATTGTCCCACGGGAATACCATTGATTAATCGTTGCACTTATTATAACAATCGGTAGGTTGTTATACACGTCGACATCAACAATATCCGTCATACTATCCATTTGATTTCACATTGGATTACATTCATTTTCATCGATCACAGCAGATAAGTTTGTATTGGATGTAACAATAAACATTGGTTCTGAAAAATCAATATTATCATTAGGTATTTGAATATTTCCAACGAACCCGAGTTCAAAATTATGAAAATTATTAAAAAAACTATTGTCGCTTTCTTTACTCTTATTAGAGAACTCAGAAGAATTCAAAACATGTGGAACAAGTTCAGGTAATAAAATGTCGTTATTTGAATTCGAATTGTCAGGTACCTCTCCATATTTCGATTACTTTTTCTATAAAGATTATACATTTTCATGCGATTTTTCGATGAATTCTTGCTTGACCTTCAAAGAGCAACAAATTATTTTCGTAAATGGAGAAGTACTTATACCAAATTTAATGTTTTGTTGGCCGAACAAATTTAAAAGTGTGTTTCTCAGGTTCTGTTTAAAATTCACAGGGAATCGCCCTTATACGTTGGTTGAATTTCAATTTTTTTTTCGTTTTAGGTTACCCATTATAAAAAAATCCTCAAATCAAAAGAATATAGCTAAAAGTTGATTTGGTATGTATTCAATAAACAATGACAAAATGAACAATCCACAAAATTGTGGTTGATAATTCTGCTAGCGTACCAATCAGCAAACTAGCTAGAATTAGCCTAAGCTATTCGCAATATAAAAAAACAATCAATAAATGCAGAATCAATAATAAAAGAATGTCAAAAAGAAAGCCGGCTCTATAGTTTTAAAAACAACTTTTTATAGAAAACACTATTACAACACAATATGAAAACTCAAAAAATAATACGAAAAGAACAGCTCAAGGTCTGAAATTGTATTAAAAACGAAACAATTTTTTTTTTCCTTTTATACTCTCGGCTGTTGGGTGCGTCTCAATAGGGTAGGGGTTGACCATCTATAGCCATGGGCCTCGTAGTCTATATTCCAACGCTGAAACTATGTAGAAACCACCAAATGTGTCTAGTATACCTAGATGTGGTAACACCCCCACGATGTGAAGCATCGGCGAAATACTAGAGGCGAGTGCAGTACACTATAATTGGACACCCTAGGTGGTACACCTCTTGCTCAGGTAAATCCACCCTCTTCGGAGGTCGGTCTCATGGATTCTGGGGAAGACCAGCCATTGCTATACTACAATTATTTTAACCAATCCCAAGACATGTTGGTGAAAAAAGCTCTTCCAGAGGAGTAAGAAAATGTCGTATTCTTCGATAAGAGACGGTAGTCCCTCCATTGGGGCCAGCAGCCACAACACTCGTTCTACAAACGAAGAAAAGCTTCACAATGAATTGTGTAAAGCTAATAATGCATTAGTTGAAGCCAACAATATAAACAAGCAACTGAATGTTACAATTGCATAGATGCAGGAGCGTATAAAGACATCGGTTCTACTCCTAACCAAAATACAACTCCACAAGAGTATCATACGGATGAAGAAGAACTAGCTCGAGAAACTGAGTGGATTACAGTTAAAGGTGGGAGAAAGATAAAAAGACGGAATGATACGCCCTCCCCACCTCAATTAAAGGATGATGTTCCAAATATTATCCAGAAACAACCAAAAAAAATATACCTCCACCACCACCAATAGTAATAGATGAAGTCAAAGACTACGATGTACTCTATGAGAAAGTAAAAACAATAACTACTACTGATAAGTTTAATGCAAAGGTAATGAATGGAAACACCATCAAAATAAACTTAGAATTATATTTATGATTATTGAGCCAATATTTAAATACTTAAACAAATTTTTTATTGGTTTTGGGCTCTTTATTTAAATTTATTTTATAGCTATAACATAAACTTAAATAAAGAGCCCAAAACCAATAAAAAATTTGTTTAATTATATAAACTTAGAAGATTCAGAAAAATGACAAAAATGTTAAATGAAGAAAACGTGCTTGGTACACTTTTGAAGACAAACAAACCAGACCAATTAGGGTCATGGCTAAAAACTTACACTCTATGTGTAAACCAGAAAAAATAATTGATGACTGAAAGCAAAAGGATTTAAGGCAACTGAAGCATCGATTAAGCTAAAACAGAAAGGCAAAGTACCTCTCAACATGTTTATGTTGACCTTCGATACTGATGAAGATATCGAAAAAATTTATCAAATTAAGTACATCTTGGGGTGCAAAGTGGTTATTCAGCCTCTAAGAAGATCTAAGCTTATACTACAATGTAAACAATGTCGAGCCTATGGACATACACAAAAATATTGCAACAGGGAACCCAGGTGTGTCAAATGTTTAGGTAAACATCATACCAAAAATTGTGTAAAAACCCAAAATGTTCAACCTAAATGCGTCCACTGTGGAGAAAACCATCCGGCTAACTACAGAGGATACAGCATTGCTATTGAACTGCAAAACATCAAAAATAAGCACGTGATTGCTATAAACCCAAGTTTATTAGGAAGCAAGCGGTTAAGATGAACCGACCCGAAGTATATCGTAAAGTGTCGGGAACTACTCAAGGACAATTTGGTAAAATGACTTATGCTCAAGTAATGATGAGCAACGGAAATCCAGGAAAAACTGCTCAAAATGACGATATAAATTAAATTAATTTTAAGCAGACTAAATACATTTGATGAGAGATTACAGAAACTAGAGTACATCACTAAGGGAGCCATCCCTAAACAGAAAAATGGCCAATGATCTTAGAATCTTATGTTGGAATGCCAATGGACTGATGCAACATCAACAAGAACTGCAAGTGGTCCTGGACAACTTTCTGAAAATTCGCACTTATATTGATAATCCGATATTTTATCTAAGATGTTCAATGTAAACTGAATAACACACTACTTTTAGTATTGCTTAGTAGGGGTACTAAACCCCATGACAACTTTCTGAAAATTTCCACATACATACCTATATTGTTAATCCGATACGCTAACCAAAAAAACATTACGAGATCGATGGTAATTTTGCATAATTTACAGTTATTTTACCTAAGATGTTCAATGTAAATTTTATTTTGTAAATGAGATTGATGCCTAACTGGCAAAATTTATTTCTTCTTATAGTTATATGATATTCAACTAAAGTTAGTAATTTTCACTTGAAGTATCCCAGGGTAAAATCCAAGCGAATTTTTAAAAGTTTTCACAAATAATGTTGAACCCATATTGACTAACGGTAAATCATAATGAGATTGATGCTTAACATATAATTTTATATTTCGAGCCTACCAGTAAATTAAGATTTCCAGTTTTAATACAAAGGTTTCCAAAGTCCAATAGAATTTTCTTTCAGAGATTCTTTTTTCAGAGATTTATACTCCTAATTTTATAATTAGGATGTAGTTTATTAAATCAATATATATTTCAGTTTATTTTATACTAAATAGTCCATCTATTTTGTTTAAACAAATAAATTTAATATTCTACGAGGAGATTATTTAGAAAAAAGTAAAATAGAATATTTTAAAAATTATCGATATCAAAGTTTAAATTTGCAAAATTAAGTTTGATAATTCTATTCCTTGATGAAATACACCTGAACGTATGCATTTGAGTAGCTACTGTCGCCATTTTTGTTTAGTAATAATTAGTAAAATCTTCATTCGCGTAAAATTATTCGTTAAAGCAAATCTAAGCATGTTTTACTTTCCCCTGCAAAGTTCGTGTCATAGTAAGAGTACAACACAGTTTATTAATACAAATTCACCAAATCACTTTATATAAATTATTCTCAAATTTTACTGTACACTTATAATTTTTATTTCACACAATTTTACTGTTCACTTTTACTTTTTATTTCCACTCAAACACTTTTTAAATCACTTTTTAATTTCTTTTAATCTTTACACTATCGCTTACCAAATATTACTAATTCAATTCGAGTTCATTCTCCTTTTTATATACCCAAACCAAACTTCTAGAAAGCTCATGATTTTTCTAGTTAGAATAGTGTAGAAACATTACGTAACAATTTTTATCATGGAAAATTCCATTTTAGTACAGTTAAACATTGAGCTATTCAATTAACTTCTTCTATTACACACTAGGTGTCACCGTCACATTACGAAATATGTTCCATTAAAGAAAGGAGCAACAAATTTATATGTAGCAATGCTTTATAGGCCTAACACAGAAAGTGGTCTGTTACGAAAACTTTGTTTTGTTAGTAGTATTATACAATACATGTTAACGACACATAAAATGCTGTACCACACTGTATCGCGTCGGACAACACAAACAATTTTACTTAAAAATATTATTACTTAATAATCGTAAGCGTCAACATTTATGGTGTCAGAAGTGGGATTCAAATATCCACCATTTTAGAATATTTGAAAAAGATTTGCTAAGAATAAAAGGTTGCTGTTTTCTTGCTCGACACGCTTTGTAAGTGTCATACGGAACTTCCAGTGACGATAAAAAATAATAAATATCAGTTCACGTGAGCTTTCTGACAGAAGGTGGTCTGTCACAACAGAATATCATTGTACTACAAACCAATTATAACGGGATAAGTTATAACTGAATAACATTTTGTGATTGTTTGCTGCCAAATACAAAACTTAAATCATGGCTGGTGACAATCGATTAAAAGGTTGTATTGAAATACAGATCAACAACATCAAACATGTAGTAAAATTTCATAAGGAACAAATAAGTACATCGAACCTTCGTCTGTGTCAGTGGCAATTAGATGATCTCACCGACAGCTACAAGAATTATGTAAAATTTCAAAAGCAGTTCGAGGAGAAAAGTGAATTTAAGGAATTGATATGACACTAAGGAATAAGATAAAGGCGATGTACATACATGACGGTTGGCCCGGACATCGAACAGCAAATCAACGAATTAAAGACACTCCAGAGTCAGTAAATCCTACCTTTCCCATTCACGCACCATGGCTTCCTGAAATTGTTCTGGATATCTTTCCTAGTGATTTGATGAAATGGACTGATTTCATAAATTCTTTTGATGGTTTAGTACACAATAACAAAAATTTGCCTGCCATCACTAAGTTCCAATATCTACGTACTTCACTCTCAGGAACAGCTAAAACAGTCCTAGACACTTTGGACTTTGTTGGTGCAAACTATCCGGTGGCGCGACAATTGCTTTTCGATCAACTATTGCTTCATACGACGTCGTCAAAAAATTCATCATTACAAGATGCATTAAATTGCAGAGTCAGCCAGCTATTCATTCTTTGAAAACAAGCCAACCGCTATCATCGGCCGCCAGCCAAACCCCAAAACACAAGCCACCTCAATCAACACTACAAGAGCCCAGACAACCTCACACGTTCCACTCATTCTCAATGAAAATGTCGTCACCGACTTGCACATTTTACAACGCCAATAACCACTCTATTTTCAAGTGCAAACTATTCAAGGCGCTCTAGAAGTTCCCAAGAGGCGCGAGGCTGTTGAGCAATCGAAATTATGATTTAATTCCCTACAAAAATCACATATGGCCAGCAAGTGCCTCTCCACTTCAGTTTCATCAACCGTAACATTGCCGTTACAAAGGTCGTCATACTTCATACTTGCTACAGCTCTAATCATTGTGTATGATAAATTTGAAACTCCATTAATCGCCCGTGCCGTTTTGGAACCTGGGTCACAGTTGAATTTTATCTGGTCATAAAACGACCAATATCATCTCCGGAATTGGTGCTAAATCAGTACCAGCGAATCACAGCACAACAGTTCTCGTTAAATCTGGAACTAGTAATTTCTCAGCAAACATCAATTGCTTGATTTTGCCTAAAATAACAGATTGTCAACCAAGCGTGCCAATCAGTAGATCTGATATTAAAATCCCTGCAAATCTTTAGTTGGCTGATCCGGACTTTGATACTTCACAGCAGATTGATCTGCTCATTAGCGCTTCATTGTATTTTGAGCTATTGTCAGTAGGTCAAATGAAGTTAGCTAATCATCTTCCAGTCCTTCAAAATATGCAATTTGGCTGGGTAATCTCAAGAAACATTCATAGCGCCCCAAGCTGATGTCACCGAAAGTGCGTACGGTGCGGTAATTTATACACGTGGTTCTTTAGACAACGGTACCTACGTTGTGCGTCTCATGTGCTGTAAATCTAGACTCGCTCCAATACAAAAATGAATATTAGAACGCCAAAAATTATGTGCTGCACTTCTTCTTGCACAACTAATGCGCAAGATTTTAGACAAAATAAATTTCGCCGTGGAAAAGATGTTTTATTGGTCTGATTCGACCATTGTGCTATACAGGATTCACGGCACACCAACAAATTGGAACACATCTGTTGCTAATCGAGTCAGCGCCATTCAAAATTTATGCGAACCACGCCTAAATCCAACCCAGCGGATATTGTCTCCAGGGGCATGAAGGCTGCTCAATTATTAAACTGCGAACTTTGGTTTTTGGGTCCATTATTTCTACACTCACCTGAGTATGATTGGTTTGTTAAATTTTCTTCGAGCGCGAACATTAACGATATTCCTAAAGCAAAAAAAGTTACGTAAACCACGCTTATCTGCAATAATGCTACAAATTACATTATACAAATTCTGGATAATATAAACCACAGAAAAGATTATCAAAAAGTGGTTGCTACGATGTCGTATGTCAATCGTTTCAAAAAAAATCTAAAATTAACTCTTAAAGATCGAATACGACGACCGCTCGATGCAATAGACCATGAGGCTGGTGTTCAACTCATTGTAAATTTAGTTTAACATAAGTGACACGAAGATGTTGTAACGATGCAAAATATTAAAGAAAAATTGCATCGTTCAGAAAGGGTTAAAAATTATTGAAATAAACGAACTGGTTGCGAATTGTAAAATATCATAATTTTTGTTTAACGGGATTGAGATATGATTTCGGGAAAAAAGAAAAAAGTTGGTTTTTTTTGGGGAGAAGGAAGTGAACTTTTGAGGAATATAGACCTCAACTAAATTAAAAGTTTTAAAAATAGAAAAAAAAAAAATAAAAATCCGAAAATAAAATTTAATCGCGGATTTAGTGGAGTGATATCTGAGTATTCACATTTTTGAACAGTTGGGTAGTTTTGTATAGTGTAGTTTAGTTCTAAGTTTAAATAGAATAGTGAATTTGTGTATGTTTGCAGTTTGTTGATTAAACAAATAATTTCATGTGTCTGCAAATTATTCAAAGTCGTAAGCAGAATGGAAAATAAATTGTGGCGTGACACAAAACGCTATAAATACAATTTTGTGTAAACCGTAAACCGGCCCGTTTTGGATGGATAATAACCAATAAAAATATGTGTAGTAAATTAGTGACTATATAATATTAAGTAATACATAACAGTATCATATAACATAAAAAAAAAAAAATCGTAATTCATTAATTTATAACAAAAACTAAAACCGTTAATAAATAGTGACATAAAAATGTGAAAAGAAAAAGTGTGTGCGACTCTCACAAAAGTAAAGGTGTAAAGTAGTGGCATCCTTAATTCCCAAAAACAAGAAAAAAAAAACAACACAAGTTTATAAAAGTGGGAAATTAAAATAAATTACACCGCAATGTCGGTATAATGCTTCGCTTATAATAACTTTACAATAAAATCAAGTGACCACATTCATAGACTTTAACCAAGATAATTGTGCAGTGTGTTACCATAAATTTATCAAAGTGACGTGGCACCGGTGTTCCGTTTCAAGGAAATCGCAAAATTATTTAGTTAAGTTTTTGTTTTTCAATTCTAATATTATTATTATTATTATTTACATATATTCTATGCTTAATCATAGTTTTCTTTATATTAAAATTAGTTGTTATAAGTTTTTTTTTGGTAATAATTTCTTATTTCTATTAATTACTGGTATTTTTGGTAAGGGGATTTTCTTTATTAGAAATAATGAATTATTGCTTCTATCTGACGTCAGTAGAAAATAAGTAACGCAAAGGTGTGGATGTTTAAATATTACAGTTTGTTTCTTCTTTTTTTTATTACTTAAATTCATTGTTTTGTTCTTGCTTCTTACTCAAAGTTAAATAATATTCTTGTTAATATCAATACAATTTTTTTTCTTTTTTCCAAATTTTCATTTTTTTTGTGTGTTTTGAATTTAATTTTTCTCCAGTTCGTTTCCGTCAAATCGTTTTTTTTTTCAGAATGAGGTAAAGTCAGTTATAATTAGGGGATGATGTCAGGGTAAGTGGTTCTCTTGAGGTAAGTAACCCTCAGCTTGTCTTCCTTTTCCTCACTCCCTTTGTTTCCTTTGGCGGTCTAACTAGATCCATTGATGCTTTCAAAAAAATCCCACCCCTAACCCTGAGCTCGAGCCGGCCATAGAAGACCGTCTGAAAGCTTCTCAATGGATAAAAACAAATTTTCTGTTAACAGTTTGGTATTGGGATTGAAAAACATCACACGCACAAGACCGTGACCGATGTTTTCCAGACCTAAGTCAATCCCAAATTTGTTACAGTGGCGCCCAAACTTAATACAATGGCTAATTTTCCTTATTTAGAATCCAATTTCAAATTTCCCCCAATTTTTTTTTTTTTTTACATCGATATGCGCGGCTGCGTCCAAGATTTTTTTTATTAAAAATTTCCTGTTGAACCGGTTGTTAGAGCAGTTTGTAATTTTTATTTATTATTATTATTTTTTTTTTCTTAAATTCCTTATTTCGTCCCAATTTTAAATTTTATTACCCAGTCATCGTGGAGATGAATGATGAATCAGTGACGCACTAGTTCCAAAATTTTGTCTTGACAACTTAGTGTTAGCTGTACTGATTTTCTTCATCTCGGCATGTTTAGTACATTCCATATCTTCGCATTCGTTTCCGCAATTGCGTTGACAACAATGTTCGTTATGAGAATGGAATATAAACCGAATTTTAACCTTAAAAATGTTTCTCGCAAAAATATCCATTAATTATTGTCGATTTTTTTTTGTTAGAAATAGAGACATCTCCTTTCTTTTCCTTTTCCAAATTTTTTTTTCTCTTAATTTTCTTCAAAGACAAGCTGGAGTACTATTGCTCAAGATTCAACTTATATCTGACAGGAATCACACCCCTGATTTCATCCCCTATTTTCATAAAATATTCGTGGAAAAATGCAAATTCCTACTGAGAGAGATCGAATACTTGGGATATGTAGTTGGCGAGGGAGGATTGAGACCTAATCCGGATAAGGTTCGGGCAATTACAGAGTTCCCCACTCCAAAAACAGTAAGGCAGGTGAGACGGTTTTTGGGCGTGTCTGGTTGGTATCGACGTTTTATCTCTGGTTACTCTGTTAAATCAGCTCCTCTGACCGACCTGCTCAAAAAGGGGAAAAAATTCACATGGACTAAATCAGCTCAGGAAGCGTTTGTTGGTCTAAAATCAGCCTTAGGATCAGCTCCGGTCTTAGCATCACCGGACTTTAAAAAACGGTTTTACATACAGTGCGATGCTAGCTCAACAGGAATCGGAGCCGTACTTTTCCAGAAGAATGTAGAGAACGATGACCAACCGATTGCATATATGTCGCAAAAATTGAATGCTGCCCAACGCAACTACAGTGTGACGGAGCTAGAATGTCTAGCTGCCGTACTCGCGATTAAAAAGTTCCGAGCCTATGTGGAGGGATTACCTTTCACGGTCATTACTGACCATGCCAGTTTAACATGGCTAATGACTTTAAAGGATCTTTCGGGTAGGTTAGCGCGCTGGAGCTTAAAACTCCAAAGCTTCGATTTTGCCGTCGAATATCGAAAGGGTTCCCAAAACGTCGTTCCCGATGCTTTATCCAGAGCAAATATGGAGACTTTAGAGTTCGAATCACCCATGGGCATTTCGCTGGAAGCACCTGAATTTAAGACAGTCGAATATGAGGCGATGGCTCAAGAATTGGCAAAATACCCAGATAAAACTAACACTAAGCTGGTAGATGGCAAAATTTATATTAATTTAAAGCATAGAGGCCCTCCAAATATTATGGGAGACGTATCATCTTGGAAATTATTAGTACCAAAAGATCTGCAACGAACACTTATAGAATCCGCACATTGCCCACCATCTGCAGGTCACTTAGGTATTAACAAAACCACTCTAAATATCCAGCGATACTATTATTGGCCGACGCTCATCCGGGATGTCAAAGAATATATAAATGTATGTGATATTTGTAAGAGCAACAAAGCGGTGAATTATACAGCTCGACCTCCTTTAGGAACCCTTCCCATCACTTTCCGACCCTGGCAAAGGATTTACCTCGATTTTCTAGGACCTTACCCGCGAACGAGACATGGAAATACCTCGATATTAATAGCTTTGGACCATTTCTCAAAATTTGTGCTCACCATACCCGTACGTCAGGCAACATCAGACGAAGTGGTTAGGTTTCTGGAGAATCAAGTATTTCTAATGTTTGGGGTTCCGGAGGAAATTGTTACGGACAATGGACGACAATTTGAGTCAAAGCAACTCGAGAATCTTTGTACAAAATTCGGTGTCGAGCACAAGTTTACTGCTAAGTATTCGCCCCAAGCAAATGCCGCCGAACGCGTAAACCGTACACTTTTAGCTTCTTTAAGATCTTACATCAAAGAAGACCACCGAGATTGGGATGTTCATCTGAATGCTATTACTCATGCGTTACGAAATGCCGTCCACGACAGTACGGGATTTTCGCCACATTTTGTTGTTTTTGGACAACATTCAATTTTGCATGGTTCGGTCTATCAGTTACTAAGGCAGGTGCACGGTCTGGGTGGTAATAATTTGTTTGTAGATGAAAAACCTGAAAACCTCCATCACATTTACACGAAAATCCAACAACATCTCGTTAATGCAGCTTACAAAAATAAAGCCACGTACAATATCCGAAGCAGGCCTCCGAACTATTACCTAGGGCAAACCGTCTTTGTTCGCAATTTCACTCAGAGTAAAGCCATTGATCGATATGCCGCTAAACTTGCTCCAAAATTCTTAAAAGGTTCCATAACGAAACTTGTCGGTAATGTCGCCTGCGAAGTTAGCGATGCCAACGGAAAGTCAATGGGAGTGTATCATTTGAAGGATCTGAAAATGTAATTCAAAAGTAGTAAATAGCCCGGCTTGAGACTCATCTCAGGGGCACGTCGTCCCCACGCTGTAACGATGCAAAATATTAAAGAAAAATTGCATCGTTCAGAAAGGGTTAAAAATTATTGAAATAAACGAACTGGTTGCGAATTGTAAAATATCATAATTTTTGTTTAACGGGATTGAGATATGATTTCGGGAAAAAAGAAAAAAGTTGGTTTTTTTTGGGGAGAAGGAAGTGAACTTTTGAGGAATATAGACCTCAACTAAATTAAAAGTTTTAAAAATAAAAAAAAAAAAAATAAAAATCCGAAAATAAAATTTAATCGCGGATTTAGTGGAGTGATATCTGAGTATTCACATTTTTGAACAGTTGGGTAGTTTTGTATAGTGTAGTTTAGTTCTAAGTTTAAATAGAATAGTGAATTTGTGTATGTTTGCAGTTTGTTGATTAAACAAATAATTTCATGTGTCTGCAAATTATTCAAAGTCGTAAGCAGAATGGAAAATAAATTGTGGCGTGACACAAAACGCTATAAATACAATTTTGTGTAAACCGTAAACCGGCCCGTTTTGGATGGATAATAACCAATAAAAATATGTGTAGTAAATTAGTGACTATATAATATTAAGTAATACATAACAGTATCATATAACATAAAAAAAAAAAAAAATCGTAATTCATTAATTTATAACAAAAACTAAAACCGTTAATAAATAGTGACATAAAAATGTGAAAAGAAAAAGTGTGTGCGACTCTCACAAAAGTAAAGGTGTAAAGTAGTGGCATCCTTAATTCCCAAAAACAAGAAAAAAAAACAACACAAGTTTATAAAAGTGGGAAATTAAAATAAATTACACCGCAATGTCGGTATAATGCTTCGCTTATAATAACTTTACAATAAAATCAAGTGACCACATTCATAGACTTTAACCAAGATAATTGTGCAGTGTGTTACCATAAATTTATCAAAGTGACGTGGCACCGGTGTTCCGTTTCAAGGAAATCGCAAAATTATTTAGTTAAGTTTTTGTTTTTCAATTCTAATATTATTATTATTATTATTTACATATATTCTATGCTTAATCATAGTTTTCTTTATATTAAAATTAGTTGTTATAAGTTTTTTTTTGGTAATAATTTCTTATTTCTATTAATTACTGGTATTTTTGGTAAGGGGATTTTCTTTATTAGAAATAATGAATTATTGCTTCTATCTGACGTCAGTAGAAAATAAGTAACGCAAAGGTGTGGATGTTTAAATATTACAGTTTGTTTCTTCTTTTTTTTATTACTTAAATTCATTGTTTTGTTCTTGCTTCTTACTCAAAGTTAAATAATATTCTTGTTAATATCAATACAATTTTTTTTCTTTTTTCCAAATTTTCATTTTTTTTGTGTGTTTTGAATTTAATTTTTCTCCAGTTCGTTTCCGTCAAATCGTTTTTTTTTTCAGAATGAGGTAAAGTCAGTTATAATTAGGGGATGATGTCAGGGTAAGTGGTTCTCTTGAGGTAAGTAACCCTCAGCTTGTCTTCCTTTTCCTCACTCCCTTTGTTTCCTTTGGCGGTCTAACTAGATCCATTGATGCTTTCAAAAAAATCCCACCCCTAACCCTGAGCTCGAGCCGGCCATAGAAGACCGTCTGAAAGCTTCTCAATGGATAAAAACAAATTTTCTGTTAACAGTTTGGTATTGGGATTGAAAAACATCACACGCACAAGACCGTGACCGATGTTTTCCAGACCTAAGTCAATCCCAAATTTGTTACAATGTTTTCAAGGAGCTACGCATGGGTAACTCAATCAAGAATGTAAATCTAAAATCTCTATCGCTCTTTCTAGATCAAGCTGGTATCATTCTTATTGGAGGTCGACTACAGTTTTCATCAGTGGCGTATACAGCGAAGCATCCCATTCTGTTCCCACCTAGGCATTTTATAACAGAATCACTATTCACATATCTACATGGAGAACATCTGCATGTGCGACCTCATGCATTACTGTCAATTGTACATGAGCAGTTTTGGTCAATAAATAGTATGCATAAAATTTGTAGTCGGTGCGTACGTTGTGCCACACTTCGACCACGCACTGTTTCGTAATTGATGGTAGATTTGCCTTCTGAGCATGTAAAAATTGCATCGGAGTTATACAGCAATGGACTTTTGTGGTCCCGTTTTCGTTCATCATAAGGGTCGTGGTAAACCGCCAACCAAGGCATATATCTGCATATTTGTTTGTTTAGCCACCAAGGCGGTCCATATGGATCTAGTTTCAGTCCTCTCATCAAGTGCATTTCTCAACGCTTTCTCGAGATTTACAAGCACCAGGGGACTTTGTAAACACGTTTTCACCGATACAGGTACAAACTTTGTTGGAGCCAACTCTGAGTTGAACGCAATATACAAGATGCTACAGTCCGATGAACTTGAACAGGAGATTAAAACAATGTGCAGAGATGACCATATCAACTGGCACTTATATTCTCCAGGTGCCCCTCATTTTGGCTGACTGCATGAAGCTGCATTCAAATCGGCTAAATTTCATCTTCACATGGTGATGACAACAGCTAGTTTAACATATGAGGAATTGAACACCCTCGTAAAACAGGTCGAGGCGGTGCTCAATTTACGTCCTCTGTGTGCAAAACAAACATCCAACGCTGATGAAATATTCATACTCACACTTCCTACTTTTGCCAATCGAGCCATTAGAGATTGAACCATCCGTTCAAGGCGTGGAAAATGTAAACAACACATAAAATGCTGTACCACACTGTGTCGCGTCGGACAACACAAATAATTTTACTTATCGTCATCAACATCATTATAATAAAAAACCAAAACAGTTATCTTTGAACTGGATTATAAAAATCTAAATATTATTTGTTCTCTAAATAAAAACTTGTTTGTTATTTCAAACTCAATTCGAATAGTCGAGTTTTATTCATATTATGACGGTGACACCTAGCGTGTAATAGAATAAGTTAAATTAATAGCTCAATGTTTAACTGTACTAAAATGGAATTTTCCATGATGAAAATTGTTCTAAATGTTTCTACGCTATTCTAACTAGAAAAGTCATGAGCTTTCTAGAAGTTTGGTTTGTGTATATAAAAAGGCGAACGAGATCGAATTGGATTAGTAGTATTTGGTAAGCGACAGTGTGAAGATTAAAAAGTAATTAAATAGTGATTTAAAAAAGTGTTGTAGTGTAAAATAAAAAGTAAAAGTGAACAGCAAAATTGTGTGAAAATTATTTAAAGTGATTTTGTAAATCATCGTTAGTAAAGAGTGTTGTAATAATTTGTGTGTGACATAAATAAATTCGTTGGGGATAAATTGAAATGATTTTGATTTATTCACAATCCAGTGATACGAACCTTAAGTGACAAGGCAAAAACGTAACAATATGTATATATTTGTGCCTTCAATATATTGTGAAACTAAAAATATAATAAAGTGCTTCACCATACGTTGTGATTTAAATTCTTCATTTTGAATTACAAATAATTATCCTTACGATGAAATAATCGTAAGCGTCAACAATACATATTAGAATTTGTAACGTTATATTAGTATCTTTGAATTTATTGTATTCCACTTTTTAGAAACCTAATATCGGTTTACCACAAACAAGTAGGTAGTGAATTTTTTTTCTACAACGTGTTTATAATAATAAACTGTTGTATAACAGTTTATTTTGCCGCAGTTTTTCTGCAGTTTATTTATTTGCAGTTCATTTTTAATAGTATTTGTAATTATTTCGCATTACAACCGTGAGGAAATCTATTTTACACTCTTGAGCGTAAAATGAACGTGACTTGGAAATATTCATAATTAAAACTGTAATTTACATATTCGAAACAAAGCTTTTAATAATAATTTTTAATTTTATAAAATGATATGATTACTTATAAAGGATGTCCCATAAGCTAAACAACTCGAAGCTTCACCTATGCCCTCTGCATTCAAATTCATTGCAATTTTAAAAATCCTCTGTTTAGTTTTCTTCGCATGTAACATGTTTCGAAAGGAAATCGCTAAAATTTATTATTTATGGTAGTTTGGTACTTTATTAATCAAATGTGAATAATATTTACATTTATCAAAGAACGTAAAAAGAAAGTTATATAAATTTTTTCAAAATTAAACGAATTTTTTAAACATGTTTATTATAAGCTTATTTTAAATTAAATAAAAGGGACCTAGGTGTAATTGCAAAATATGAGCTACATATTTTAAATAAGAAATAAATATTATTCCTAATGAATATTGGAACAAAGAAACTTGTTGTTTTATTTATAATTTTAACAAAACTAATAAATAAATTTCTACTCATATTTGAATAATCAATTAAATTTTTATTAATAACTTTCAATAAATTCTAAAATCAACATTAGGTAAGAATATGTAGCTTTAAGTACTTGCATGCATGTTTCAACATTCAATTTTGCAAACTTTCCAGCTTCCAGTTCTGGTGCTTGTTGCGCATTCATTAATAGAAAGATAAAGTTCTTTTGCAAAGTAACTGGCAGTAGATGCCAATTGCAGTTATAAAATATATTGCAAATAATTTCATTTTGAAACTGTACAACAGTTCCCAGTACACAATACTCAAGTAGTTGAAAAAATGCTGCTAATGCAAGAAATGGCCCAATAATCCATTTGTTCTGTAAAATATTCGAATATGGCAGAGTTTTACAAAATAAATTGAATTTAAACTTACCCAAACAATTAGAAAAAGTGAAAGTGTTAATAATCCTTCACTGGTTGCAATTTGAACTAAACAATAAGCTGAGTAATTTGCTTGGATTCCCAAAATATACCTGTTGTTTGAAAAATATAATATAATAGACTAGGTGTGATTGTCAGACAATTTAAAAATATATTTACAGTAAATATTGTTGATGAATTTTTACGCATTCTGTCAATTTATTTTTTAATAAAACATACAATTGAGGTTCACCAGAAATTGTCATGTTATTCAAATCTTCAAAGTTGAGATTAATCAACGCTACAAAAGTAGTCGAATGTAGAACAAACATAAAAAAAATCATATCCGCAAGCAAAACCCCAAAACATCCACACAACATAAATAAAATCTGATGAAAAATGTTAACTAAAAAACCAACTGGATGGTTTACGTCTATAAAAGGAAAATGAACTGGAATAATTGTAGTCTTAACACCATAATAATAATAAATAAAAACTGGTAGGATTGTGTAACTGCACATAACACTAGCGTACGCTATCATTAATACTTTGAACATAGTTATGCAGCGTGAAACGCATAATTTTAGCTTTGGTTGATATCTAGCTTCATTTTGATGCATTTCATGTATGCCATATATTGTGTTAAAACAAGCCCGAATATTGGAATGACGACCTACCACAACATATAATTTATGAAGTGCCTGCAATTAGATTAGAATTATTAATTTAATATTTTATGTAATGTACATATGTCTTACTTGACATGTCAATGTAGTGATAGTTAGACCTTCAAGTAATGTACTCAATGGATAATTTTTAAAAACCATAAACACAAACGATATAACCACAAATGAAGCTATACATGTCAAGATAAATGATCTCACTCCGAATTTATAATTTGGGTCGAATATGTCCAATCCTATGGTTTTTCCGATTTTTGTCAAAGGCCTGAGAAATTTTTGAAATAAAATTAAACTGCTTTGTTTCGTCATTTTAAAGTTGAATACACTATGCAATTACGTTTAAACAAACGGTGAATATCATTTTTGTTCCTTATATAGTAAATTGCTATTTTTCATTATCATTGCCAATGGGTAGCACTTTCTTTAAATATCAAGGATGATTTTGTTATTATGATAAACAAACCACCCTATGTGATGATATGAAAAGTTTAAAAAACAATAAACAAACATGATTTCCTGTCAAAAGTAGAATAATTTGAAGAACTGTTAGTTATTTATTCATGACAAATAAAATAGGCTTCACATTTTATTATTACAATAATGCGAAAATATTCATAAATATTTAAAATCTGTAGATACACAAATAATTGAACATAATAAACATTTTTTCCTATCGTCTTACCTAACAAAATGGATGTGTGTGGCCAACACACAACACACGACTTTCTTTTCCGAACCGTCCAAATGTATTCTTTTGTGTTTTGTATTTTTTCTGTTTTGCTTTTTTTTTGTTGGAAACGTTTGGATTGAATAGCTTTTCTGTAAACCTTATACTTTGGATTTTTGCTAAATAAATTTTCTGGCCCTTGGGAGTACCCACTTCCGGTTGGCCAATTTACACTAAAATTCATTGGGGGGTTCTCAATTTCAAGACCGACCGATAGACACCACTTCGAAACCCAATTTTTGTGAACTCAGGGGACCTCAAAAAAGATAAATCTCCAAACATGTTAAGGTCGAAAATTTTCATGATTACTATACTTTAGTTTACTAACGTAAAAAAAGTAAAAAATGTCAATCAAAAACTGTCTTTTATATTTTATAACTATTGCACGACAAATTAAATATTAGATAAAAGTATTCAAAATTAATAATAAAACCAAATATGAATTAATTTGCAGAGTTTATTAAAACAGAACTCAAAACAAAAAAAATACGGTCTGTCCGACTCCTCAAACGACACATTACCCACAAATATAGATCACCAAATCAACTGTTATCGATCACCAAACCAACCATTTACACAAAAATTTTCCCTTTCAACAATGTCACGGGTTTTCTTAAATTTTGAGACTCCTGCCCCAATATCACAATTGGTCATAACAATATAAATGTTCTACTCTCAATTCGCCAAATCACAGAGTCACAATTAATGTCAGGTTATTTACATCATCCTGATTTTCTTCGGAACCCTCAAGTAATTTCAGGAAATATTCCTCATCCACTAACCATTCTCTTTTCTAAACACAGCTAAAATAAAAAAAATGTATAGCTTGCGGACCAAATGTCACTTAAGTGACAGTACATTTTTATGTGAAATGGAGCGTTATAGTTTTATGACGGTAAAAATAACGATTAATATTCTCAGGATTGTGACTCTGTCATACCAAAGAAAAATTAGAAGAACATATTTTGGTTCATTTCCAAGTTTATGAAATATACCGGTAAGTTTTGACAGTGTTGAAACAGTTCTGAACAGAAGCTAAAATTGTTCATTTCAAATTATTTCGCTTTTAAAACGTCCTGTCAAAAAGAGCCAAAAACACAGGTTTTTACAGTGTAATGATTCACTCATTCATTTGCTCACTCCTTCGTTTCAGCACTACAATTATTCGAAAATGAATCCGTTTTGACTAAAAATATTATTCATTAAGAATTTAAATTGTCTGTCTACCTGATATGAGTAGACCAACTTTTCAGTACGAAACCAAACTACCAACATAGGAACTCATGGAGGTTTCTCGTTTTTGAAGAGTAAATATCTCGTGCGCATCGCATAATTTCAATAAATATAAACTAAAATGAAATTAAATAATAATTAAGACTGTTAAAAGTATCACAGCTAAGAGATGGTTTGGCGTCTATTGGAGGGGGGACCAAAGTTGAGTAGATTAATCTACCAGCTCCGTAACCTTCCAGTACGGTGCGCATCACGTGAGCTGTTCTGGTCTTGTCATTAGGCAGCTGCGTGATGGGTACAATTGTGTAAGAGGTAACCTGTTCACAATTCGCAAGTGTACGTACTGCCTCCTCGTGGCAACCACTGGTAACTAAGGCCATTTGGCACATTCTTGGCCATTTGGCACAGGCTAAAGTATGGCGCTAAAGGAGAAAACCTCGACAAAAAACTCTAATCTAAGGTGGAACAGCATATGCCGATGGATGAATGGCTGATAGGTTAATCAGTCCAAAATATGCGGACTCTGGATACCAGGCACCCTTCAGTTTTATTTAGATTTCCTGTAGTAAAGCTAGGTGACCTACAGGCGATTTGCAATTCCCAGCAACTCGTAAGAGTAAAAGCAAACGAAATACGGGGCAGGAGTAGGAATATACGGGAGTGGGACAACCCTCTCGAGGTCCTTGGGATCCAATGCTACCATCTTTCTAGCGGACCTGCATGCTGTAGTAAACATCTAGGAGGGAGAGCAATAAGCCCAAATAGTATGTATCACGTACCGAAAGGCAGTATTGTCAGGTTCATTAAGAACCTGAATATTGACTGGACAACATCACAATACATCTTTTAGGTCGCAGTGCGAAGTGGCTGATCGCCCGCATGGCCCTCCAATAATAATAATAATAATAATAATCACAGCTAAGAGAAATTTTGGTAGGTAAGAGTTTTGGTAATATCTCTTAAAAACTCTCCAAATATTTGGTAAGCAATTTGGAGACCTGTCAAATTGTATTTTTAGAGTTTTACTTGATAAATTTGTGATTTTTATTTCTAAAGTAAGTAATTTGAATTACGTTATATTAAAATATTTTTTGATAATTATATTTGTAATTTAGATGGAAAATGTACCTACGCCAAATACGGGGTCAACGAACAGCAATGGAGCAACTGGAGGCTTATTTATTTTTCATAGAGGAACGAACATCCACAATTTCAAGCGTAGAAAAATACTCGGAAAGAGTTGGCTACCAAATTAAATTTACTAAAAGGGCCGCTAAAAAATGCGAAAGATTGGAAAACTGTAAGCTATTTTGTTAAACATTTTCACTGTTATTTGTGTATTTAAATATTTTACTGTTTTTAGTCACTTACTCACTGGAAATACCAACTAAAATCACGAGCTCGCAAAATCACATAAGAAATTTTAGTCACAGTTGTGAAACAACAAAGGCTCCCCTATCAGCTTTTGAAGAAAGAGCTCTAAATTTATTTGGTATAGTTTTAGTTCGTGGAGGTGACGCGATACCTATTATTGGACTTGAAGTAAGACATAGATGCCATCTTACTTTGGTCACTGGAATAGTTATTATTATAATTCTATACCAACAAAAACTTGGTTTGAAATTATTCATTCCGCAGTGAAAATACACGGCATTGTTGTTGTAAAATTCCCAAAGTAAGACGGCAATAGTTTTAATATTGGTAGAATCTGGCGTATCTGTGGCCCACCTCCCATGGAATCAGCAGTGGTCATCCCGATGCCAGGACCATCTTCCAACATACCACCCCAGACCGCAGCACCTACATCCCGAAAACGGCAGTATTCCAATACATTTTCATCCGCCATTTCCGATTGTATTGAAAAAATTGGAAAACTGGCAATCGTGCTAAGGAGGATACATTAATGGCGGAACAACGTCTGGCAATAGATAAACAAAACGCGGATGCCTTGACTAGGATGGCAAAAGCGATGTATTGGGTGC
>OY282560.1:253670386-253727886 GCA_958295665.1 Tipula vernalis
TTCGTTACACGCTATTTGTGGGCCAGAATAATAATATATTGGCCCAAAAATAGCGTGTACCGAATTTCAATATTATAACGTATCTCGTTCCGATTATACAGCTGTTTATATATTCCCATAGCGCTTGGTATAAGAAAATATACGTTTCTTCTACAACTTGCCGTGTTTCTTAACCGATTGTAGTGAAATTTAGTATTCAAGTTTATATTGGCCCACAAATAGCGTGTACCGAATTTCAATATTATAACGTATCTCGTTCCGATTATACGGCTGTTTACATATTCCCATAGCGCTTGGTATAAGAAAATATACGTTTCTTCTACAACTTGCCGTGTTTCTTAACCGATTGTAGTGAAATTTAGTATGCAAGTTTATATTGGCCCACAAATAGCGTGTACCGAATTTCAATATTATAACGTATCTCGTTCCGATTATACGGCTGTTTATATATTCCCATAGCGCTTGGTATAAGAAAATATACGTTTCTTCTACAACTTGCCGTGTTTCTTAACCGATTGTAGTGAAATTTAGTATGCAAGTTTATATTGGCCCACACAACACAACACACAATATAAACTTGCATACTAAATTTCACTTCAATCGGTTAAGAAACACGGCAAGTTGTAGAAGAAACGTATATTTTCTTATACCAAGCGCTATGGGAATATATAAACAGCCGTATAATCGGAACGAGATAAGTTATAATATTGAAATTTGGTACACGCTATTTGTGGGCCAATATAAACTTGCATACTAAATTTCACTACAATCGGTTAAGAAACACGGCAAGTTGTAGAAGAAACGTATATTTTCTTATACCAAGCGCTATGGGAATATATAAACAGCCGTATAATCGGAACGAGATACGTTATAATATTGAAATTCGGTACACGCTATTTGTGGGCCAATATAAACTTGCATACTAAATTTCACTACAATCGGTTAAGAAACTCGGCAAGTTGTAGAAGAAACGTATATTTTCTTATACCAAGCGCTATGGGAATATATAAACAGCCGTATAATCGGAACGAGATACGTTATAATATTGAAATTCGGTACACGCTATTTGTGGGCCAATATAAACTTGCATACTAAATTTCACTACAATCGGTTAAGAAACACGGCAAGTTGTAGAAGAAACGTATATTTTCTTATACCAAGCGCTATGGGAATATATAAACAGCCGTATAATCGGAACGAGATACGTTATAATATTGAAATTTGGTACACGCTATTTGTGGGCCAATATAAACTTGCATACTAAATTTCACTTCAATCGGTTAAGAAACACGGCAAGTTGTAGAAGAAACGTATATTTTCTTATACCAAGCGCTATGGGAATATGTAAACAGCCGTATAATCGGAACGAGATACGTTATAATATTGAAATTCGGTACACGCTATTTGTGGGCCAATATAAACTTGCATACTAAATTTCACTTCAATCGGTTAAGAAACACGGCAAGTTGTAGAAGAAACGTATATTTTCTTATACCAAGCGCTATGGGAATATATAAACAGCCGTATAATCGGAACGAGATACGTTATAATATTGAAATTCGGTACACGCTATTTGTGGGCCAATATAAACTTGCATACTAAATTTCACTACAATCGGTTAAGAAACACGGCAAGTTGTAGAAGAAACGTATATTTTCTTATACCAAGCGCTATGGGAATATATAAACAGCCGTATAATCGGAACGAGATACGTTATAATATTGAAATTTGGTTCACGCTATTTGTGGGCCAATATAAACTTGCATACTAAATTTCACTACAATCGGTTAAGAAACACGGCAAGTTGTAGAAGAAACGTATATTTTCTTATACCAAGCGCTATGGGAATATATAAACAGCCGTATAATCGGAACGAGATACGTTATAATATTGAAATTTGGTACACGCTATTTGTAGGCCAATATAAACTTGCATACTAAATTTCACTACAATCGGTTAAGAAACACGGCAAGTTGTAGAAGAAACGTATATTTTCTTATACCAAGCGCTATGGGAATATATAAACAGCCGTATAATCGGAACGAGATACGTTATAATATTGAAATTTGGTACACGCTATTTGTGGGCCAATATAAACTTGCATACTAAATTTCACTACAATCGGTTAAGAAACACGGCAAGTTGTAGAAGAAACGTATATTTTCTTATACCAAGCGCTATGGGAATATATAAACAGCTGTATAATCGGAACGAGATACGTTATAATATTGAAATTCGGTACACGCTATTTTTGGGCCAATATAAACTTGCATACTAAATTTCACTACAATCGGTTAAGAAACACGGCAAGTTGTAGAAGAAACGTTTATTTTCTTATACCAAGCGCTATGGGAATATATAAACAGCCGTATAATCGGAACGAGATACGTTATAATATTGAAATTCGGTACACGCTATTTGTGGGCCAATATAAACTTGAATACTAAATTTCACTATAATCGGTTAAGAAACACGGCAAGTTGTAGAAGAAACGTATATTTTCTTATACCAAGCGCTATGGGAATATATAAACAGCTGTATAATCGGAACGAGATACGTTATAATATTGAAATTCGGTACACGCTATTTTTGGGCCAATATAAACTTGCATACTAAATTTCACTACAATCGGTTAAGAAACACGGCAAGTTGTAGAAGAAACGTATATTTTCTTATACCAAGCGCTATGGGAATATATAAACAGCCGTATAATCGGAACGAGATACGTTATAATATTGAAATTTGGTACACGCTATTTGTGGGCCAATATAAACTTGCATACTAAATTTCACTTCAATCGGTTAAGAAACACGGCAAGTTGTAGAAGAAACGTATATTTTCTTATACCAAGCGCTATGGGAATATATAAACAGCTGTATAATCGGAACGAGATACGTTATAATATTGAAATTCGGTACACGCTATTTTTGGGCCAATATAAACTTGCATACTAAATTTCACTACAATCGGTTAAGAAACACGGCAAGTTGTAGAAGAAACGTATATTTTCTTATACCAAGCGCTATGGGAATATATAAACAGCCGTATAATCGGAACGAGATACGTTATAATATTGGAATTCGGTACACGCTATTTGTGGGCCAATATAAACTTGAATACTAAATTTCACTACAATCGGTTAAGAAACACGGCAAGTTGTAGAAGAAACGTATATTTTCTTATACCAAGCGCTATGGGAATATATAAACAGCTGTATAATCGGAACGAGATACGTTATAATATTGAAATTCGGTACACGCTATTTTTGGGCCAATATAAACTTGCATACTAAATTTCACTACAATCGGTTAAGAAACACGGCAAGTTGTAGAAGAAACGTATATTTTCTTATACCAAGCGCTATGGGAATATATAAACAGCCGTATAATCGGAACGAGATACGTTATAATATTGAAATTTGGTACACGCTATTTGTGGGCCAATATAAACTTGCATACTAAATTTCACTACAATCGGTTAAGAAACACGGCAAGTTGTAGAAGAAACGTATATTTTCTTATACCAAGCGCTATGGGAATATATAAACAGCCGTATAATCGGAACGAGATACGTTATAATATTGAAATTTGGTACACGCTATTTGTGGGCCAATATAAACTTGCATACTAAATTTCACTACAATCGGTTAAGAAACACGGCAAGTTGTAGAAGAAACGTATATTTTCTTATACCAAGCGCTATGGGAATATATAAACAGCCGTATAATCGGAACGAGATACGTTATAATATTGAAATTTGGTACACGCTATTTGTGGGCCAATATAAACTTGCATACTAAATTTCACTACAATCGGTTAAGAAACACGGCAAGTTGTAGAAGAAACGTATATTTTCTTATACCAAGCGCTATGGGAATATATAAACAGCCGTATAATCGGAACGAGATACGTTATAATATTGAAATTCGGTACACGCTATTTGTGGGCCAATATAAACTTGCATACTAAATTTCACTACAATCGGTTAAGAAACACGGCAAGTTGTAGAAGAAACGTATATTTTCTTATACCAAGCGCTATGGGAATATATAAACAGCTGTACAATCGGAACGAGATACGTTATAATATTGAAATTCGGTACACGCTATTTTTGGGCCAATATAAACTTGCATACTAAATTTCACTACAATCGGTTAAGAAACACGGCAAGTTGTAGAAGAAACGTATATTTTCTTATACCAAGCGCTATGGGAATATATAAACAGCCGTATAATCGGAACGAGATACGTTATAATATTGAAATTCGGTACATGCTATTTGTGGGCCAATATAAACTTGCATACTAAATTTCACTACAATCGGTTAAGAAACACGGCAAGTTGTAGAAGAAACGTATATTTTCTTATACCAAGCGCTATGGGAATATATAAACAGCTGTATAATCGGAACGAGATACGTTATAATATTGAAATTCGGTACACGCTATTTTTGGGCCAATATAAACTTGCATACTAAATTTCACTTCAATCGGTTAAGAAACACGGCAAGTTGTAGAAGAAACGTATATTTTCTTATACCAAGCGCTATGGGAATATATAAACAGCCGTATAATCGGAACGAGATACGTTATAATATTGAAATTTGGTACACGCTATTTGTGGGCCAATATAAACTTGCATACTAAATTTCACTACAATCGGTTAAGAAACACGGCAAGTTGTAGAAGAAACGTATATTTTCTTATACCAAGCGCTATGGGAATATATAAACAGCCGTATAATCGGAACGAGATACGTTATAATATTGAAATTTGGTTCACGCTATTTGTGGGCCAATATAAACTTGCATACTAAATTTCACTACAATCGGTTAAGAAACACGGCAAGTTGTAGAAGAAACGTATATTTTCTTATACCAAGCGCTATGGGAATATATAAACAGCCGTATAATCGGAACGAGATACGTTATAATATTGAAATTCGGTACACGCTATTTTTGGGCCAATATAAACTTGCATACTAAATTTCACTTCAATCGGTTAAGAAACACGGCAAGTTGTAGAAGAAACGTATATTTTCTTATACCAAGCGCTATGGGAATATATAAACAGCCGTATAATCGGAACGAGATACGTTATAATATTGAAATTTGGTTCACGCTATTTGTGGGCCAATATAAACTTGCATACTAAATTTCACTACAATCGGTTAAGAAACACGGCAAGTTGTAGAAGAAACGTATATTTTCTTATACCAAGCGCTATGGGAATATATAAACAGCCGTATAATCGGAACGAGATACGTTATAATATTGAAATTCGGTACACGCTATTTTTGGGCCAATATAAACTTGCATACTAAATTTCACTTCAATCGGTTAAGAAACACGGCAAGTTGTAGAAGAAACGTATATTTTCTTATACCAAGCGCTATGGGAATATATAAACAGCCGTATAATCGGAACGAGATACGTTATAATATTGAAATTCGGTACACGCTATTTTTGGGCCAATATAAACTTGCATACTAAATTTCACTTCAATCGGTTAAGAAACACGGCAAGTTGTAGAAGAAACGTATATTTTCTTATACCAAGCGCTATGGGAATATATATATAAACAGCCGTATAATCGGAACGAGATACGTTATAATATTGAAATTCGGTACACGCTATTTTTGGGCCAATATAAACTTGCATACTAAATTTCACTTCAATCGGTTAAGAAACACGGCAAGTTGTAGAAGAAACGTATATTTTCTTATACCAAGCGCTATGGGAATATATAAACAGCCGTATAATCGGAACGAGATACGTTATAATATTGAAATTTGGTACACGCTATTTGTGGGCCAATATAAACATGCATACTAAATTTCACTTCAATCGGTTAAGAAACACGGCAAGTTGTAGAAGAAACGTATATTTTCTTATACCAAGCGCTATGGGAATATATAAACAGCCGTATAATCGGAACGAGATACGTTATAATATTGAAATTTGGTACACGCTATTTGTGGGCCAATATAAACTTGCATACTAAATTTCACTTCAATCGGTTAAGAAACACGGCAAGTTGTAGAAGAAACGTATATTTTCTTATACCAAGCGCTATGGGAATATATAAACAGCCGTATAATCGGAACGAGATACGTTATAATATTGAAATTCGGTACACGCTATTTTTGGGCCAATATAAACTTGCATACTAAATTTCACTTCAATCGGTTAAGAAACACGGCAAGTTGTAGAAGAAACGTATATTTTCTTATACCAAGCGCTATGGGAATATATAAACAGCCGTATAATCGGAACGAGATACGTTATAATATTGAAATTCGGTACACGCTATTTGTGGGCCAATATAAACTTGCATACTAAATTTCACTACAATCGGTTAAGAAACACGGCAAGTTGTAGAAGAAACGTATATTTTGTTATACCAAGCGCTATGGGAATATATAAACAGCCGTATAATCGGAACGAGATACGTTATAATATTGAAATTCGGTACACGCTATTTTTGGGCCAATATAAACTTTCATACTAAATTTCACTTCAATCGGTTAAGAAACACGGCAAGTTGTAGAAGAAACGTATATTTTCTTATACCAAGCGCTATGGGAATATATAAACAGCCGTATAATCGGAACGAGATACGTTATAATATTGAAATTCGGTACACGCTATTTTTGGGCCAATATAAACTTGCATACTAAATTTCACTTCAATCGGTTAAGAAACACGGCAAGTTGTAGAAGAAACGTATATTTTCTTATACCAAGCGCTATGGGAATATATAAACAGCCGTATAATCGGAACGAGATACGTTATAATATTGAAATTCGGTACACGCTATTTGTGGGCCAATATAAACTTGCATACTAAATTTCACTACAATCGGTTAAGAAACACGGCAAGTTGTAGAAGAAACGTATATTTTCTTATACCAAGCGCTATGGGAATATATAAACAGCCGTATAATCGGAACGAGATACGTTATAATATTGAAATTTGGTACACGCTATTTGTGGGCCAATATAAACTTGCATACTAAATTTCACTACAATCGGTTAAGAAACACGGCAAGTTGTAGAAGAAACGTATATTTTCTTATACCAAGCGCTATGGGAATATATAAACAGCCGTATAATCGGAACGAGATACGTTATAATATTGAAATTCGGTACACGCTATTTTTGGGCCAATATAAACTTGCATACTAAATTTCACTTCAATCGGTTAAGAAACACGGCAAGTTGTAGAAGAAACGTATATTTTCTTATACCTAGCGCTATGGGAATATATAAACAGCCGTATAATCGGAACGAGATACGTTATAATATTGAAATTCGGTACACGCTATTTGTGGGCCAATATAAACTTGCATACTAAATTTCACTACAATCGGTTAAGAAACACGGCAAGTTGTAGAAGAAACGTATATTTTGTTATACCAAGCGCTATGGGAATATATAAACAGCCGTATAATCGGAACGAGATACGTTATAATATTGAAATTCGGTACACGCTATTTTTGGGCCAATATAAACTTTCATACTAAATTTCACTTCAATCGCTTAAGAAACACGGCAAGTTGTAGAAGAAACGTATATTTTCTTATACCAAGCGCTATGGGAATATATAAACAGCCGTATAATCGGAACGAGATATGTTATAATATTGAAATTTGGTACACGCTATTTGTGGGCCAATATAAACTTGCATACTAAATTTCACTTCAATCGGTTAAGAAACACGGCAAGTTGTAGAAGAAACGTATATTTTCTTATACCAAGCGCTATGGGAATATATAAACAGCCGTATAATCGGAACGAGATACGTTATAATATTGAAATTCGGTACACGCTATTTTTGGGCCAATATAAACTTGCATACTAAATTTCACTTCAATCGGTTAAGAAACACGGCAAGTTGTAGAAGAAACGTATATTTTCTTATACCAAGCGCTATGGGAATATATAAACAGCCGTATAATCGGAACGAGATACGTTATAATATTGAAATTTGGTACACGCTATTTGTGGGCCAATATAAACTTGCATACTAAATTTCACTTCAATCGGTTAAGAAACACGGCAAGTTGTAGAAGAAACGTATATTTTCTTATACCAAGCGCTATGGGAATATATAAACAGCCGTATAATCGGAACGAGATACGTTATAATATTGAAATTCGGTACACGCTATTTTTGGGCCAATATAAACTTGCATACTAAATTTCACTTCAATCGGTTAAGAAACACGGCAAGTTGTAGAAGAAACGTATATTTTCTTATACCAAGCGCTATGGGAATATATAAACAGCCGTATAATCGGAACGAGATACGTTATAATATTGAAATTTGGTACACGCTATTTGTGGGCCAATATAAACTTGCATACTAAATTTCACTTCAATCGGTTAAGAAACACGGCAAGTTGTAGAAGAAACGTATATTTTGTTATACCAAGCGCTATGGGAATATATAAACAGCCGTATAATCGGAACGAGATACGTTATAATATTGAAATTCGGTACACGCTATTTGTGGGCCAATATAAACTTGCATACTAAATTTCACTTCAATCGGTTAAGAAACACGGCAAGTTGTAGAAGAAACGTATATTTTCTTATACCAAGCGCTATGGGAATATATATATAAACAGCCGTATAATCGGAACGAGATACGTTATAATATTGAAATTCGGTACACGCTATTTTTGGGCCAATATAAACTTGCATACTAAATTTCACTTCAATCGGTTAAGAAACACGGCAAGTTGTAGAAGAAACGTATATTTTCTTATACCAAGCGCTATGGGAATATATAAACAGCCGTATAATCGGAACGAGATACGTTATAATATTGAAATTTGGTACACGCTATTTGTGGGCCAATATAAACATGCATACTAAATTTCACTTCAATCGGTTAAGAAACACGGCAAGTTGTAGAAGAAACGTATATTTTCTTATACCAAGCGCTATGGGAATATATAAACAGCCGTATAATCGGAACGAGATACGTTATAATATTGAAATTTGGTACACGCTATTTGTGGGCCAATATAAACTTGCATACTAAATTTCACTTCAATCGGTTAAGAAACACGGCAAGTTGTAGAAGAAACGTATATTTTCTTATACCAAGCGCTATGGGAATATATAAACAGCCGTATAATCGGAACGAGATACGTTATAATATTGAAATTCGGTACACGCTATTTTTGGGCCAATATAAACTTGCATACTAAATTTCACTTCAATCGGTTAAGAAACACGGCAAGTTGTAGAAGAAACGTATATTTTCTTATACCAAGCGCTATGGGAATATATAAACAGCCGTATAATCGGAACGAGATACGTTATAATATTGAAATTCGGTACACGCTATTTGTGGGCCAATATAAACTTGCATACTAAATTTCACTACAATCGGTTAAGAAACACGGCAAGTTGTAGAAGAAACGTATATTTTGTTATACCAAGCGCTATGGGAATATATAAACAGCCGTATAATCGGAACGAGATACGTTATAATATTGAAATTCGGTACACGCTATTTTTGGGCCAATATAAACTTTCATACTAAATTTCACTTCAATCGGTTAAGAAACACGGCAAGTTGTAGAAGAAACGTATATTTTCTTATACCAAGCGCTATGGGAATATATAAACAGCCGTATAATCGGAACGAGATACGTTATAATATTGAAATTCGGTACACGCTATTTTTGGGCCAATATAAACTTGCATACTAAATTTCACTTCAATCGGTTAAGAAACACGGCAAGTTGTAGAAGAAACGTATATTTTCTTATACCAAGCGCTATGGGAATATATAAACAGCCGTATAATCGGAACGAGATACGTTATAATATTGAAATTCGGTACACGCTATTTGTGGGCCAATATAAACTTGCATACTAAATTTCACTACAATCGGTTAAGAAACACGGCAAGTTGTAGAAGAAACGTATATTTTCTTATACCAAGCGCTATGGGAATATATAAACAGCCGTATAATCGGAACGAGATACGTTATAATATTGAAATTTGGTACACGCTATTTGTGGGCCAATATAAACTTGCATACTAAATTTCACTACAATCGGTTAAGAAACACGGCAAGTTGTAGAAGAAACGTATATTTTCTTATACCAAGCGCTATGGGAATATATAAACAGCCGTATAATCGGAACGAGATACGTTATAATATTGAAATTCGGTACACGCTATTTTTGGGCCAATATAAACTTGCATACTAAATTTCACTTCAATCGGTTAAGAAACACGGCAAGTTGTAGAAGAAACGTATATTTTCTTATACCAAGCGCTATGGGAATATATAAACAGCCGTATAATCGGAACGAGATACGTTATAATATTGAAATTCGGTACACGCTATTTGTGGGCCAATATAAACTTGCATACTAAATTTCACTACAATCGGTTAAGAAACACGGCAAGTTGTAGAAGAAACGTATATTTTGTTATACCAAGCGCTATGGGAATATATAAACAGCCGTATAATCGGAACGAGATACGTTATAATATTGAAATTCGGTACACGCTATTTTTGGGCCAATATAAACTTTCATACTAAATTTCACTTCAATCGCTTAAGAAACACGGCAAGTTGTAGAAGAAACGTATATTTTCTTATACCAAGCGCTATGGGAATATATAAACAGCCGTATAATCGGAACGAGATACGTTATAATATTGAAATTTGGTACACGCTATTTGTGGGCCAATATAAACTTGCATACTAAATTTCACTTCAATCGGTTAAGAAACACGGCAAGTTGTAGAAGAAACGTATATTTTCTTATACCAAGCGCTATGGGAATATATAAACAGCCGTATAATCGGAACGAGATACGTTATAATATTGAAATTCGGTACACGCTATTTTTGGGCCAATATAAACTTGCATACTAAATTTCACTTCAATCGGTTAAGAAACACGGCAAGTTGTAGAAGAAACGTATATTTTCTTATACCAAGCGCTATGGGAATATATAAACAGCCGTATAATCGGAACGAGATACGTTATAATATTGAAATTTGGTACACGCTATTTGTGGGCCAATATAAACTTGCATACTAAATTTCACTTCAATCGGTTAAGAAACACGGCAAGTTGTAGAAGAAACGTATATTTTCTTATACCAAGCGCTATGGGAATATATAAACAGCCGTATAATCGGAACGAGATACGTTATAATATTGAAATTCGGTACACGCTATTTTTGGGCCAATATAAACTTGCATACTAAATTTCACTTCAATCGGTTAAGAAACACGGCAAGTTGTAGAAGAAACGTATATTTTCTTATACCAAGCGCTATGGGAATATATAAACAGCCGTATAATCGGAACGAGATACGTTATAATATTGAAATTTGGTACACGCTATTTGTGGGCCAATATAAACTTGCATACTAAATTTCACTTCAATCGGTTAAGAAACACGGCAAGTTGTAGAAGAAACGTATATTTTGTTATACCAAGCGCTATGGGAATATATAAACAGCCGTATAATCGGAACGAGATACGTTATAATATTGAAATTCGGTACACGCTATTTTTGGGCCAATATAAACTTGCATACTAAATTTCACTTCAATCGGTTAAGAAACACGGCAAGTTGTAGAAGAAACGTATATTTTCTTATACCAAGCGCTATGGGAATATATAAACAGCCGTATAATCGGAACGAAATACGTTATAATATTGAAATTCGGTACACGCTATTTTTGGGCCAATATAAACTTGCATACTAAATTTCACTACAATCGGTTAAGAAACACGGCAAGTTGTAGAAGAAACGTATATTTTCTTATACCAAGCGCTATGGGAATATATAAACAGCCGTATAATCGGAACGAGATACGTTATATTATTGAAATTTGGTACACGCTATTTGTGGGCCAATATAAACTTGCATACTAAATTTCACTACAATCGGTTAAGAAACACGGCAAGTTGTAGAAGAAACGTATATTTTGTTATACCAAGCGCTATGGGAATACATAAACAGCCGTATAATCGGAACGAGATACGTTATAATATTGAAATTTGGTACACGCTATTTGTGGGCCAATATAAACTTTCATACTAAATTTCACTTCAATCGGTTAAGAAACACGGCAAGTTGTAGAAGAAACGTATATTTTCTTATACCAAGCGCTATGGGAATATATAAACAGCCGTATAATCGGAACGAGATACGTTATAATATTGAAATTCGGTACACGCTATTTTTGGGCCAATATAAACTTGCATACTAAATTTCACTACAATCGGTTAAGAAACACGGCAAGTTGTAGAAGAAACGTATATTTTCTTATACCAAGCGCTATGGGAATATACAAACAGCCGTATAATCGGAACGAGATACGTTATAATATTGAAATTCGGTACACGCTATTTTTGGGCCAATATAAACTTGCATACTAAATTTCACTTCAATCGGTTAAGAAACACGGCAAGTTGTAGAAGAAACGTATATTTTCTTATACCAAGCGCTATGGGAATATATAAACAGCCGTATAATCGGAACGAGATACGTTATAATATTGAAATTCGGTACACGCTATTTTTGGGCCAATATAAACTTGCATACTAAATTTCACTTCAATCGGTTAAGAAACACGGCAAGTTGTAGAAGAAACGTATATTTTCTTATACCAAGCGCTATGGGAATATATAAACAGCCGTATAATCGGAACGAGATACGTTATAATATTGAAATTTGGTACACGCTATTTGTGTATATAGGTATTGTTATAACCCAACATTTTGTAAGTCTGGCCAAACATTATTTTACACATAAAAACGTATTCGAGTTAACACAATTTAATAATATAAATCAAATTATTTTAATTTCTAATTTGTTACAAACAAAAAAAAAAACTATTGCTATTATATGAATTAGTTTTTGAAACTTTAAATTTCAAAACGATATTGCAATTCTTTATATAACATAATTAGTACCCAAACCTTAAACATTTTATCAATGAATAACAAAATTGGATTTGTATACAAAAAATATATTAACAATAATTTTTAAAAGATTAACGATCTTCATTACACCTAAATTATATATTTTCGTTATTTTAAAAAACTGATATAAAATACATACAAAAAATATTAAACCTTTAAATCAAAATAAAAAAAAATCGATTTATTTATAAAATAATAAATGAAATTATAAAGTGTTCTTCAACATAATTAATTATACTCTTCTTTTGAAACTATTCACATTACCATGTCCAGGTAAACTTAATGGTTTAAAATATGCCCGACAACATATTGCGCTCAGGGATGGAGGAAAATCTTGACTTTTATAGTATGTACATATTACATTCTTGTTCTGTTAATTTGTCAAAAACTGTTGAGTATTCCCGATGGAAAAATGACATATCGATATTATCGCGTCCAATTGTTGTTAATGCTAAAAATAATATATCACGATAAATTGAATGGGTACGATTGACACCACGATGTTTTAATAGTTTATGTCGTTCGGTAGCTAAACGCCTAACCGGTGTAATTAAATCATTTAATTTGATTGCTGATATTATGTGTTGGATTGTACTGCAAAAAAAAAAAATAAGATAGAATCCAATTAAATGTTAATTAATTATTTTACATACTTTCGATTAAGGTAGTTTGATCAGTCAAAAGAGCTTTAATTAGCGGACTAAGTAGTTGGTTGATTTTGTCGCCATAACATATACATTAGTGGGCCAGCAGCAGAATTTAGTCTCACATTATCCCACAAACAATCTATCTTTATTATGCGGTGCCCAATTAAAGGATTGCTTGTACCCTTTTCCTAAAAAAAAAAAAAAAAAAAAAAAATTGTAAACCATCATATTTTTTATTATACCTAGGTCAAATCATTACTCACCAGCTTTGGTGAACACAAATGTGTGATCATCCATTTTGTCATCTCTTTGTGATATTTCGATACGGGAGCAAGTTCAGAAGCATCAACAATTTCTAATGCCCCCTCAGATTCTTTCACCAAGCGATAAATGACTGCCTCATTTACGATTGGATACAATGAACATGTTGAATACACCAATCTACCACCTACCGCAAGTAATTCAGCGCCACGTTTAGCTACTCGATATTGAATTCCATGTAAATTCAATGCTTGAGCGCATTCCATTTTTTCCATATCGGCGGTTTTTGATCCTGGAGCGGCACACATATCCAATACCTTGTGGTGTGGTTTCACGTCAAACAAAATTGGAGGAATCATAGAAACGACTTCTTGACGACTAATACTACCAGCACTAGTTTCGGAAATTAAAAAGTTATGTAATCTAAATAATGATTCGGAACGTCAGATATCCTTTCGTGTCAGCTCCAGCTGCCAAGCCAATCCATTTGGGTACCAAGGAAGGCACATATAGGGTATTCGAATTCTTGATCATCATTTTGTAATTCTTTAGCCCCGTTAATATAATCATCAAAGAATTCGTGCTTGGTAATATCTAGAAGAGCTTGCTCTCGAACCGGTTACCCGGAATATTACCGGCAAATTACCTCGAATAGCTTTTAAAAAACTTTCCCACTCTTCGTCTGAGCAAATATTTTGCATTTTATGATACATTATCGCACAAACAATCTATCTTTATTATGCGGTGCCCACTTAAAGGATCGCTTTTACCCTTTTCCTAGAAAACAAAAAAAAAAAATTATAAACCAACATATTTTTTATTATACCTACGTCAAATCATTATCACAATGGAGCATAAGCAGCCACTCCAACCTAGGTCAAATTATTACTCACCGGCTTTGATAAACACAAATGTGGTAAATGTCTATTCACAATTATCCGATTGGTAATCCACACTAAATTCCAATAAATAATAGTCTCTTGACGCAATATATTATCTAGCTCTTTACGCAATACCAATGTACAAATTTAATTGTATATTCCAATTGAGAAAAGCGACGAATTTTTTGACGTCTTGATTTGTCACAAATACAATTGCCGTCTTACTTTGAGCATTTTACAACAACTGCCGTCTTACTTTGGTCACTGGAATAGTTATTGGTATAAAAATAAAAATGCAAATTATGCTCAAAATAAAAACCGAAAATAATTTTCTTTTTACTTTTATCAATTGATAGTTTTTGTTGGTATAGAATTATTCTAGGAATATTTTTGAATTTTTTTTTTTGTTTTTTTATTTAATTTTTAATGTCAATTGATAAAAGTAAAAAGAAAATTATTTTCGGTTTTTATTTTGAGCATAATTTGCATTTTTATTTTTATACCAATAACTATTCCAGTGACCACAGTAAGTAAATAAATTTAATAAGAGATGGCGTTAGTAATTTGTTTTATACATTTTATACATGTAAATAATGTATAAAACGGCTCATGTAAAATACATGTTTTTTACATGTAAAAAACTATGTAAATTACATTGTGTAATTTACACGCCCAACTGTGAGTAACAGTCAGCATTGAGGTCGATAAACGGAATCCCTGGCCAATATCAGCTTACCTAACTTACGATGAAGTGAATATTCCACCAGTCATTCTAGGTAAGCTAATTCTGGAGGCTCAAAATAAGTAACATAGGCTTCATATATGTAACATAGGCAATAAGATGACTTTTATTACTAGAAATAGACAGGAGGTATTGGATAGTACACTTGTCTCAAACTTTTTGATGATTAGTTTACTAAACTGGAAGGTGTCGGAGGACCACTTCTCTTCTGACCATTGTTATCTTTAATTTGAAATGGACTTGGCTTCTCCAAATAGTTCATTCTACAGAAACAGGAGGAAAACCAACTGGGATACCTTTAGAACAATTCTGGGTAATTCACGACCAGTTCCGGTGCCAAAACCTCCAAAAACTGCGCTAGAGCTTAATGGCTTAGTGGACGAGCTGTCCGGCGCTTTAGATGAAGCGGTACTGGGCTCTAGTCCTCTTAGCTAGCCCTAGGCCTCTAGGGGTGAATCTCGGCTACTCGGGTGGTACAGGGAGATTCAATGAACACGTCAAAAAAGCAAAAGACTTCAGAATAGCAAGGAAAACAAGAGCCGCTGTAGACTGGGGCTCCTATAATGAAGTCCTCAAAATTTACAAATATCAATTGAGAAGTGCCAAGAACAGATCTTGGAGACTATACTGTGGCAAAATTCAGGAGTCTTCGGAGATATCTAGGCTACGCAAAGTACTGTCAACTGGTCCTTCCAGCCCAAATTATCTTCAACGGCTGGATGGGATATGGACCACTAATAGTGCGGAATCGCTGGAACTTCTGCTGGAAGCTAATTTTCCCGCTAGTTCCGAATCTGTACTTCCTACATCAGTAGGAAATAGGGCTAGTAGCCTTGTAGGCAAAAGTATTAGCAAAAAAATGACCCTTGGCAATAAATAGTTTTAAACCAGATAATTCGCCTGGACTCGATGGTATTATCCCTGCGGATATTCAACAAACTACGGATTTAACCATTTCATGGTTAAACGTATTTTTCAAAGGCAGCCTTGAACTATGTCACATTCCTAGCAAACGAACGGAAGTGAAGTTTATATTTATACCTAAGGAGGGAAAACGGTCACACTGGAATCCCAAAGACCTTAGACCGATTAGCTTGTCTTCCTTCCTTTTTAAAACACTGGAAAGATCAATAGAAGCACATATTACAGGTACGATTGTGCCGGAAAAGCTGTCTAAATCTCAACATGCATATTTGATTGAAAAATCTTTCGAGTAAAGTGACTTCGCAATGGTAACCTTTTTGGATATTGAGGGGTCCTTAACAATGTGCTGCCAGGGGCTATAACTCGGGCACTTTAAAATCTAGGAGTAGATGAAGCACTCAAGGACTGGGTAGATGAAATGCTAGGATGCAGGATCTTACATGCCAGTGTGGGGGAATCCTTCGCCAGAAGATTTGCAAGCAGAGGTACGCCGCAGCGTGGCGTACTGTTCCTTCTACTTTGGAACTAGGTCATAAGTGACCTGTTCCTAAGAGGGTGGTTTCAAGTTGCTTGCCTTTGCGGATGGTGTTGCTATTGGTGTCTCTGGCAAATATCCCTGCTCTGGACAAAACTGTCAACCAAAAGCTGTTGAGAAAAGTTCAGAGAACAATCTCTCTATGGATCAGTGGTGCACTGAGGAGCATATCCAGCCAGGCACTGGACATTGCTATTTTCGACTCCTCTATAGACCCTAATACAGTGCACTCATCTGTATTGTGTGACAAACAAATTCCCAAAACCACCGAATATACTTTCTTGCCACTGTCTTTTGACATAAAGTTCCAGACTAGGATCCCATTCAGAGAGGACTGGATAATGGATGCAGTTCTGGAACCAGGAGTTTTAAACTACTTCACTGATGCGTCAAAACAGGATGGAAAAGTCGAGGCTGGGATGTTCTGCGAGGAACTTTTGTTAAACCTTCCTTCTGTCTCCCCGACTATTGTAGCATTTTATAAGTTGAAGTAACTGCGATAAAGGAAGTTGTGGACTGGTTGAGGTATAATGTAGTTTCGACTTGTGATATTAGCATATATATGGACAGTCAGGCTGCCATTCAGGCGCTTCAATCACATCTCCCCAATTCGAAAGTAGTCCAGAAAGGTATGTTATCTCTTAACGAGATGACAGATTAGGGCGTTTCATTAGTGCAGGGAATACTAAAGACAATGGCTCGGCGTGGTACAACGGACCACATTTCAAAAAGCAGAAATGATATTGAAATGCCTCTTGCGTCATGCAAACTGCTGCTTCAGAAAGGATCTAGTAAGTTGACGAACGGCAGATGGTCAAGATCCAAAGAGCTGATCTTACTTCAGCGGAGTCCGATCAGTGTGGTTGTTGGAGTGATTACGGGGCACTGTCTCATTGGCAGGCATGCGAGTAGAATCGGTTTCTTCCCACATGACCACTGTCGTAGCTGCGAAGACGAAAACAAGGAAAATACAGTACTTCATCTTCTTTCCACTTGTACTCGTCTGACATGAAAGTTTCTAGGGGCAGCCCTATTTGGAGTATCCATAAATAAATCGTGGTATGGCTATGGACCTTTTTGGGTCTATGCCCCGTTCTAGGGGACCGCCACAAACCTAAACCTAAACCTTCTTTATCTTCATCACTCGTTGAACTATACATCTCATCATCATCAATCTCATCATCAGCTTCATCATACCTCTCATTAGCTTCTTCATCACTGTCATTAGAATCTCCAAAATTAATTAGAAGATACTTTTTCAAATGATGGTCTCTGAGGCCCATTGAACCAGTAATGATGTTAATGGTTGTCTATCAAAGTCCATCAGCAATGTTCTGGTTTTAATTCTGTTGGAGATCTAATGTGAGCGTTGTTACACCAAACACTACATATATACTGGGTGATTTTTTTAACCAGAAACTTGTTACGACACCGGTCATGTACGTAACAACTAGGTAGTGTTCGTCTCGCATTGGTCTGGTGCGTGTAAAATAGTTTGTCCAGATCAGTTCAATTATTTATTTTTTATTATTCCCCTTAATGATGATTAAGAAATCAATGATTGGCATGATGATGTTTTGTTGTGTTGATGTGGCGCGTGTGATTTTGAATGGTTGTCGTGTGACTGAGAGGCATGATTTTTAATAGAAATTGGCTGTGTTGATAACGGGTGATCGATGTCATTGGTGATGTAAGATGGAAAATTCGAGATGCGGTTCATGTGTCTTCCATGTGCGAATCTGTTGTTGGTAATTCAATATTTCTTTTTCGGATATATTGGTTTCATAAACTGTGTGAGCGTATTGAAAAAAAAAATGTAAAATATTAAAAAACTACGGGTCGGTTTAAAAATGTTGGTTAGTCACGGCTGGAGTTAGAAACGAGGTGGTCGATTCAAGAAACTACCTGGTTATTATTTAAAAAAAGAACCACTGATAAAATTAAAACAAAATTAAGTTACTTAATTGAGGAAAATAAATGAGATTTAAAATTGTCATTTTTTGTTGTAAATTATTTTAATAAAATTAATTTGGCTTAAAATTTTTTATTTTTCTTTACAAATATATAAACACGTCCCCAAAAATGAGTTGTAAGTGAAATAAACTTTAATTAGATTTGAGTGATAACATAAAAACAATCAGATAAACTAAAACTCTGGTTATGTGATTACTACAAAATAACTTTTATGTATTTTAAATTAAGAAAAAAAAATATAGTGGTGTGCGGTTCAAAATTATAATTCAAAATCCAAAAGATTTAGTATTTTTGTTTGTGACATAAACCTATATTTAAATGTTACAAATTATTATTACCTTTTACTTCAAATAATAAGTAAAAGGAGTAAAATATACAAAAAAGAAACTATTGAGTGATTCGAATAGGGTATAGACGACAGGTATTGGGAACAACAACCAACAACGGTGACAGAGTTAAAACTTTTAATTCTAAATCTAATTATTTTTTTTTTATTGTTTTCTTATTAATCTTAACGTAATTTACAATATTTTTTTTTCTACGTAACGTAATTTAAAACATTTATTTTCTTTGGTTTTCTTTAGAAATTTATTTTATACTGTTGTGAGTCGGTCTTGACTGGGTCGCGAGTTTCATTGTTTGGAGTCCTTTTCTATTAACATATATTTTTTTTTATTACATGGTATAACTTTTTTTTCAGTTCGCTCGTCGTTGAGATCACGTTTTGGTTACTTCCTTTTACAGTGTCCGTAATTTTTTTTTCCTTCTATTGTGTTTCTTTTGTGTTTTTTTTCTCTTTGGCATCATATTTTCGGATTTGTATGTTCCTGCGGAAAATGAGTGAATAGAGAATATTACGTGATCAAGATGAGTTGATGGGTAGGTATCTTTCGTGTTGCGGTCGGCCATTCATAGTTTTTTTTCGGTTTTGAGGTCCTGTAAAATGGACAGCTGGAATGTTGTTCTCTTTGTTTTTTTTTTATCTTTTTACCCCAATACGGTTACTCAAGCATACTGTCATGTCTGGAAATCCCGACGCCAACCCTGAGCTTAGCGAGCGATACAGGGTGTCCCACTGGGACGAGTCCAAACGAGTAAGGCGTGTAGCTGGATCAATATCATGAAAAAAAGTCCACTAAGCATACGCCCGGAAATGAACCGTCACCCACTTCAATTGCATTTCTAAATTTTTAGCATGGTACACTGCCTTGAATAATGTAAATGCCAATAACTCTTCTAAAAATTTAGATAACTCAATTGTTTTTCTATAATTTTAAAGGCACAGAGTGCTTCTTTCTTGTCTGGAAGTAGGAATATCATGCATGGTATTTTCCACAAAGAAAACATTGGTGGAATTAAAAAAATTGTGCGAGAAATAACAAAAAAATTCATTAAACTCATTTTTTCTCGAAAAACTCACTTAATGATTGATACTTTCTTGTATCAACAAGTATGACAAATTTCTTGTATGACAAATACTTTCTTGTATCAACAAGATGGAGCTCCTGCATACCATGGAACACAAGTTCGAAATTGGATTGATATAAACTATCCAGGGCGATGGATTGGTCGCAGCAGACCCATATAGCTTGGCCGGCTAGATCTTCAGGTTTAACACCATTAGACTTTTATATATACGGATATACACCCTGTATATACAGCACCAGACCTCTAATTGTATGTCTGTTAACGACATCGCAAGGTGCCGTTACAAACTTTATAATATCTCAAAAAATAAGCACCTATGAAAAATATGTTCGTAAAACAAAATTTAAGCATTCCGCGGGGGAAATACTTCAGTGCTAAAATTAGTCCACTTCCCGTCCGGTTGTAGGTGGGGCTGAGTGACTGAAATATTAGATAAATATGAACCCCAATTTTTTATTTCAGATTCGGATTCTACGGCTAAATAGTACGAAGGATTTGTCTGAAATAATTTTTTCGATTTAACTTACTGAGAACCTATGCATACGATTCTGCAATCCGTTTAGAATCAAAAATTACTTCGTTTTCATTGTAAATACTCGAAAATAGTCTTTAAACAAATCGTATTTCTTAAATTTTCAATTACTTAAACACGCGAATATTTTGTATTTTTAAAACCAATATTAAAAAATAATTTGCATAAAAATGTTTTACTATCTTTACATTTAACGTTTGCTTCTCTTCGTATTTTTAGTAATTGCAAAAACAGAAAATAAAATAAGAAAAAATTATTTCGAAAAAAACTCGCTGACAAAAATGCTTGCTGATTTTCAGCTAGTATCTAGTAAGTTGTTAGCTGGTAAATCGGCGAATAGTGTTAACACCACCGCTTTAGGAAATGTTTATTCGGGGATATTGGATGGTCTGCAAACTGTGATTGCTGCCGAATTGGAGATGGTGAAGCCCAAAAAGTACTTGCACGCCTCTAACTTCAAACCAACTACTACGTGCGATGATATAAAAAACCATATTTATTCCAAATTATAAATTCCTACTGGAAATGTTGAATGCCACGAACTTGTTGCAAGGGTTGTGGAGAAAAGCCGTCTGAACTTTATCTCTTTTAAAATTGGCCTGGATTCTGATAGTTTTGATAAAGTTTTTGATGGGAGCATTTGGCCTTTAGAATATGCGATTAAACCATTCATCAACTTTCGCCGCTCAGGAAAGGGTCGTATTACGGCATCATTACCAGCAAAATAATAATAATAATTGTTCAAATACATTTCACACCACACGGTTTGTTTTTCGTTTGTGTTAATTTTTTAGTGCGCACGAAATAAAGAAATAAAATAAAATAAATCGTACTCGAAAATAGTCGTTATTATTAAAAAGTCCACAAATACAACAATAATAATAACAATATTAATAATAGTAATAATAATAATAATAGCAATAATAATAATAATGGTAATAACTACCTACATAATAACCACTTTAGCACCAGTATTACTCCGTCGAATATCCAACAAGAATTGAATTGTGATAACCGCAACAGTATTATCATGGGTCACTTGAACCCTAAACTGATGGCATTTACGTCGATTTATTACCACAATGCATCCAGCATTCGGGGCAAAGCTAAAGCCTTTCGGCTTGGGGTTCTTGACAATTATTACGACATTATAACTATTGGTGAGACCTGGCTTACAGCCAGTTTTAATTCCGACGAAGATTTTCCATACAACTATGTCGTCCATAGGAAAGACCATTATAACTTCCTAACCAGCATGAAAGGTGGAGGAATGCTGATTGCTGTGAAGTGTTCGATTTTGAACTAGATGATCGCTTGTCATTCTCAACTAGATATTATGGCAGTCCGTGTAAAAGTCGCCCATTCCTCCGTGATCGTGGTCGCTGTATATATTCCTAGTGGCTCAAACTTGGATTATTATGTGGAGATTACTAATTTGGTTCAATTGTGTTACCTTTGGTAGGAGCTGGCGAACACATTATGTTTGTTGGCGACTTTAATCTTCGTGATGCTATTTGGTTCGATGTTGATGGAGTTTTTACTTCGTCTTCTACAGACGAAAGGGTGTTACATACGATAGAATATTTTGCGGGCATTGCTACCACTCAACACAACACTGATATGTTTTTATGGTCACTTACCTACATAGCAGTATTGCTATCAGGCAACAACTGGATGTTGTGTACACGGACTTCTCAAAGGCTTTTGATAAGATTGATCGTTCGATACTTATCAATAAGCTTGGGAATTTGAACTGTCAATTCATTCCTACTAAGTGGCTTCAATCTTATCTTTCGGATCGATGGCAGTATGTTAAGATCTATAACTCGTCCTCAGTTTTATTTCGAGTTACTTCAGGTGTCCCACAGGGAAGTCATATTGGACCTCTTCTTTTTTCACTATTTATTAATGATGTTGTTCAGTGCTTTGAGTTCGCGCATTGCCTGCTGTATGCAGACGATTTGAAAATATTTGCACCAATTTGTAGTGTATCTGACTGTCTTCGGTTGCAAAGGGATCTAGACACATTTTGTGTCTGATTGGCTAACAACAAATTTTCCCTGAATATAGCTAAATGTAAAACTATTTCTTTCTATCGCGTTCGCTCTCTAGAATTGAAAGGGTTTAGAAGCAATTTGTTTTATACGCACTTCGCAGTACACCATCAATGAATAGTTATGCTATTCCACATTATCATGAGCGCTGCAACCTTTTGGGATTACAGCGTTTAGAACAGCATCGGTTAGCGGCTTGCGTTTTGTTGTATTGATTGTGCTGAATTACTCGCACGACGCAATATTTATGCTCCCGAACGTTGTCTGCGTCGTCGTGATGGTTTTTTACTAATCGATTCTGGCTCAACAAACTATCAACTTCCGGAGCCAGCCTTGACCACGTCTCGACTTTTCAATTATTCATACGATGTTTTTGATTTTAATTTGACTAGAGATTCGTTTAGACGTGAGCTTTTTAAGACCTTATGGGCATTTTGTTGTTTTTATTTTGTTATGTACATACTTTTCATTTTTTGATTTAAATTATTGTTGCCGATTGTATACCACTGTAGGTAATATATTAAATAAATAGATAAATGAACCTGATTCCTGTTAGTACTACTTGAGAATGGAATATTTAGAACAGAAAATTGAAAGGGTTCCGATTTATGGAGAACCTGGCAGGAGTCTTGATAAAGCTGCCACTCTACGCCCAGAGTTTTCCGGTTAGGAGTCGGTGGCGTGCTTCATTTTACTGTACTGTCAAATAATTTATTACTGATGGAAGGGTTCAACCGAAAAAAAGGATCTGTCGACTGTTGCTGGAAAAAAATAAAGAAATTGCTTTATTTGCTGCAGTCCCTCATAATCTTCATATTAGTACACGAGAAATATCTCGCGATTCCTTATTGTCCCACACCAGTGTTTGGAAAGAATGTTCATGGCATTGATTTCCAAAATCGGGTAACCTTTTGTCAGTGGGCACGTGAACAAATACAACAAAACCCCAATTTTCTCCGTTACGTATTGTTCTCAAACGAGTCGACTTTTACAAACCACGGAGCGGTTAATCGACATGCCAAATTGAACATCAGCGTCCTTGGACTGTTAACATGTAGCGTGAAATAATTGCCATCAAACTCATCGACCTCACATTATTGAAGGCAACTTAAACGGTCAAATGTACCGAGACATTTTGGAAAATGTACTGCTAACATTACTTGAACACTTGAGCTTAGAAGTACGACAGAACATGTGGTCTCAACATAAGTGCACAAACAGCACACTATTCGGTGGTAGGTTAGGTCAGGTTTAGATGGCCGTCCCCTAGTACCAGGCATGGACACAAAAAGGTTCGTAGCCAAACCACGATCTAATTATTTATCCTCTAACTCAATCTGAAACTATTTTGAGCTGCTAATGAAACGCTGAATACTCCTGACGTTCATTCTGCTAACGTCGGTTTCAGCGACACATGCAGTCGACAGAGAATAAATTTGTTGGTACTAATAACTATAGAAAAATTAACTAACACAAAACAACACAATTTACAACGAAAAGTTCATCCATTGCATCCGTGTCCGGAAAGTTGTTGTTATGATTCAGGTTCTTCAAATATTTCCTTAAATTCAAATAATCAATAATTGTTTTGTTAACAAACCATACTCTAAATTTTTCCAAGACTAAATTTAATTCTCTGAAACAAATTATTAACTAACCTTAATGTACTAAAGAGATAAAACCCAGAATGCGACACAAGCACAGCCGCTTTCAATTCTGAGACCGAAACCAATAAAATAGCTAACATATAAGTCAATTTCATAAAAACGTAAGTTATTTGTTGTTGTAGTCCACATGATCCAATCACATCATTTCCAAGCTCTCACCAAAGAGCAAAACCTAAAATGCAAAATCCTGAAGCGCTGTGCCCAGATATCAAAATTGTCAGTGAAGCTATTTATCAAAAAGCAACACTAAATAAATTAAAATAATCTAAAATAAAATAAACAAATACAATACTAAAATACTTAAATCCAATATTTGTGATTGAAATTCTAAGACATATATATAGTCACCGGCAATTGAACTGGAGCCACCCCAAACGAATCAGAAGCAATTGCTAAAAAAAAAAAACAACAATCCAATGGCCGTTCCCCACAGGAATAGACACGGACTCACACAAACCCACCTCTAGGAAAAACCACAGCCAACTCAGCCATCAACAAAACCTCTCGCGCACGCAAAAAAACCCTTCGCACAACGTGGAAAAATTAGAAACAAACTGGTACGCCAACAAAACAACGATCCAGCCCCTTTGTCCAGCACGCACCGAGCACTTCTGCTTCCTGGCCACCAATCTTACTCCGTTGGTTCAAATGACTTGTCAATTGCAACCGTACAAGGCCAATGCTCCATCTTTGTCCACCCAACGAGGCAACACTCCCAACTGACGACCAACACGTGTGCCCTCAATCTGCCCCTCAGTACAATAACCCTCCAGCCGACAATTAGAGCCATCTCCACGAAACTACTGAAATTTCCCGAATACATTTAGTGGTCCCGGCCAGGGCAGGGGTCCGACCCAAACCTACCGAGATCCAAACATTCACGACTTAGCAAAGCCAAAAAACCACAGCAGAGCGCCAAGAAAGCCGAGCGGACAAATCAACACGACGCTACCAAGACGCAACAAAAACTGACCAGACGCTTACGAAACGTAAGCTTCCAACCCACAATCCAGTCAACCAAGAGCAATTCCCAATTCAATCAGTTCCACGCTTCATCCCCAAGTCCCTATCGCAATCCGCGCGCACAAACATTTTTTTATACAAATACGTGATTTAAGGTTAGCAATACACCGCCTTACAAAATTACGCGTTAGATATAATATCCGTTACACTTTTCATAAATTGACGTTTTTATCAAAAGTTATATATGTATACAGTGCTGGACATATTTATAAAATAGCTATAATTATTTCACAACATTTTCGAATACAGTAAGCAAGACTAAAAATTTTTTTATAAAAGTTTAATTTTGTTTCACATACTTTATATAAATTAAGCCATAACGTGGTTCACTGTTTAACTGTAAAAATACCAATTTTGATGGACATATTTATAAGATAATGTGATTTTTTTTATGTAAAGTTAATTTAAGTGCCTACAATTTGATCAGATAAGCCTTCTAATATCCTAAAAAATACAAATAAAATTAAATCAATTAACAATTTCATTGGTTAGAATCATGCCAAAAGGGAAAATTCGCTGCACATTTCGATTCTGGATATTCTATGAACAATATCGCGACGAAAACCAATAGGCCATTTACGGTATACGGAATTACATCATGTTGGGTGAAAATTATAACGCGCAGAGATGATCTGGAAGCAAATCAAAGAAAGCAACGATTTGCAAAACGACATCGATAAAAATAAAAACCGTTTTAAATTTCTCCATTACCGCAAGACACTTAATGAAGAGTTTTATCAAGTAACGGAAACGTAAAACGGACGAAAAGAGCTTAGAAACCTAAGTTAACTGAGCAACATAAAAAAGCAAGATTAGCTTTTGCAAAAATAAATGGACTTTGGTGATAAGTGGCAAAATTTTGTTTTCTCTGATGAGAAAAAATTTGACTTTGTTGACCCAGATGGCTGCCAATATTATTGGTGCGATCTCAGAAAAGAACCAGAAAAGTACATTTCACGTAATTTTGATGGTGCCGTTTAGTTTTAGTGGCTCACTTCCGATAGCTTTCCTAAATAACAGAATGGTTTCCAAAAAGTACATAAAACTTTTGAAAACATCTTTAATTGATCATGAATTATCTGGTGAAGCTTTGATCCACGTTTCACGGCTAATAAAACAATGGTTTGAATAATGTGACATTAACTTATTACGATGGCCAGCATTTTCACTCCCATAGAAAAGCTATGCGGGATCCAAACCCCTAGATAGAAAATCTACGGGAGCTACTGGCAAGTGACGTGTATACCATTGGTAGACAATTTTCTAACACGAATCAATTATCAGAGGCTAGTCGCGATTCGTGGCGTGGAATGAACATTAAAACTCTTCAATCATTAGCTAATTCAATGTCATCACGATTACTGAAGTAATTAAAAACCGTGCAGGAAATAATAAATATTAACTTTGAAAAATTTTTTGCGATTTTAACTTAATCATTCATGTTATTTTAGATTATTTTATAATTATGTCCATCATAAATTGGAATTTTTTCAATTAATTGGCAGTGTAACAAGAAATAAACATTTTGAATTAAAAGTTATGTTAGGTATGTTCTAATATAAGAAAAGTCGTTAAAAACTCACTCTCGTTTTATTCAATATTATTCTACTCACCAAAAAACTTAAAAATTCGACCTATTTTATAAATATGTCCACCACTGTATGTTGTAACACAAATAATATAATTCACGTAACTTTAAAAACATCGTTTCATTTTCATACTTTTTGAAATACTCGTTTTTCATTTCATTTTAATTAAAAATTTAATTTCGCTATAAAGAAACTTCATCAATCATTCGCTCCCCAAATCTATTTTCGATATATTTTTCTGAGCGTGTGCTGGGCAAAGTTTATCACCAATAGATTTTCATTTGAATACTTTAAGCCGCTATCAATAACAACCTAATTTAAAATATTTCTTTATTTTTTTTTTTTTTAATTTGAATTGTATTTTCAATTTTCGATTATAATTTTCTTTTTCCTTTTCGTAATTTAGGAAATGAACTGAATATTATAATTTATTGATTGTAAAATTTCAACGCCTTTTTATACATTCCGGTGTTTTACTTATTTTTTACAAAAAAAAATTCTTCCCTTTATAAGCGCATAGGTAATTGATAAATGATTTCGACTTAGATGCGGGTATAGATACAGCAAAATCAATATACATATTTCAGTTTCAAATGATGTTTTGCCAAACATATCTTTTTTGTTGAGAAAAAGCATCTGATTAATTATTTTGAAACACTGTGGCACAATGTGTCGGCATAACACTTTTTTAATGCTTGATTTTAGTCTGTTTAATATTATATTTGTCTTCTTTTAAACTTTGGAATTCTAGGTTTGCTTACTATAAATAGCTATATTTGCCATTAACTTAACTTCGTGTTATATAGTTAGGGTTGATTGGAGTTTAGGGAATGATTTTGTGTATTTGTAGGTATCCAATTATTAGGATGCAGCTCTAATTGCCCATCGCTTTTTAATTTGTCCCACAATATCACTTATGATTAAAATTCTTGAGTTATAAATGCAAGCCTCTTTTATTCACAGTAATTATAGAAAGAAAAATGCGATTCTGAGGTCCATTTATTTTAAATTTACTGATGTAATTTAACACGGTTAGCGAAAAAGAAGAAACAAAAGAATGTTATTTGTAATACTATAACTTAGCGGCATTAATGTGCACGACTGTCTCCCCACCAGTAGTAAGCGCCAGCGATTATATATATATATATATATATATATATATATATATATATATATATATATATATATATATATATATATATATATATATATATATATATAGACTTGGCCAAAAATATAAAGCACCCCTATCTATTAGCATTATATATTAATATTATGTCTTTCTAAACAATGGGTGTTAACGAACGAGTCATCCCACCGAATGCGACCCTTAATTATTGAAAATCACCAATTTTTGTTTTGTTTTAGGTTCTTAACAAGAAGTTGTAGCGTCGTAAAATTTTTTTATTTTAGTTTTGTATTTGATCGTGTGCAGTCTTCACATAAAGTGTTTTAAATCAAAAAGAGTTCTCGTAAGTTTTTTGAGAAAAAAAGTGTGTTTGTGATAATTATGCCTAAAGCGTGCCAACTCAGTGAAGGAATAAGGGCACAAATTGTGTTGTTGGATTCCCAGGGTGTAAGCCAAATTAAAATATCCCAAAAATTAAAATGCTCTCGTGGAGCAGTTCAATCTACATTGAAAAGGGTTAAAGAGACCGGGGACTATGCCTATAAACTACGCTCAGGCAGAAATCGTATCACTTCGGTAAGAGACGATCGACAAATTGTGCGAAAATCTCTCAAAAACCGAAGAAAAACATCTGCTGAGATAGCTGCAGAGCATTTAACAGAACAAGAAGTTCACATTTCGGCACGGACAGTTAGAAGAAGGCTCCTGCAAGCTGGATTGAAAGGTTGTAAAGCAAGAAAAAAACCTTTGCTCTCACTTACCAACATAAAAAGTCGCTTGAGATGGGCTCGAGAACACAAACATTGGAATGACGTGGATTGGGCGAGAGTTGTTTGGTCAGATGAATCTACTTTTGAGGTAAATATAAAAAATAAATATGAAAAAATAATTAGTCAAAAAAAAATAAAAAATTGTGCTATGTATTTTAAAAGAATTAATAGAGAAATGTATGTTAAATTTAATGGAATTCTTATAGATTTTTGGAACTCCTGGCGCAACCATCGTAAGAAGAAGAGTCGGGGAAGCATGCAATCCTGATTGTATAGTGCCTACCGTAAAGCATGGAGGGGGTAAACTGATGGTGTGGGGTTGTATGGCATCATCAGGGGTGGGAAAACTGTTGTTTTGTGAGGGTCCGATGAACAGTACCAACTATGTTACCGTCCTCGAGGCTGCATTGAATGCCTCAATTCGGCAAATCTTTGGGGAAACGGATAGTTCTTCGATAATTTATCAACAGGATAATGCCCCCTGCCATACTTCCCGCGTTACGATGAGTTGGTTTCGAAAAAAACAAATTCGAGTCATGGACTGGCCCGCCCAGTCACCAGACCTAAATCCCATTGAAAATTTGTGGTCAATTTTAAAAAAAAAAATCAAGGATCGCAGTATGACTTCAAAGGAAGACCTCAAACGTGCGCTGACAGAGGAATGGAAAAATATATCGAGAAATACATGCGAAAAATTAGTACGGTCGATGAATAAAAGAGTCCTGGCTGTCATCAAAGCCAAAGGAGGACCTACAAAATACTAAAATTAATAAAATATAAAAAGTATTTCCTAAAAATATTGAGTTTTAATTTTTGTCTTCGTTCGTTTTGTAATACTACTTTGTAATAGATACTGCAATTTGGGAGGAGTGCTTTATAATTTTGGCCGAGTCTGTATATATATATATATATATATATATATATATACATATATATATATATATATATATATATATATATATATATATATATATATATATATATATATATATATATATATATATATATATATATATATATATATATATATATATATATATATATATATATATATATATATGTATAACACCGAAAACATATTTTTAGTTGTTTTGAATTGTGTACGATTTAGGGGTATATCCTCCAACAGGTCGCAAATAAACTATTTGCGCTTCGAAATCTCACTACTCGATTGATTTTAACATGAGTTTTTCAATTTAATTTTTTTTTTGTGTGTTTTATTTGCTTATGAGACTAAGTAGTAAAAACATTATATAAAAGTTACCACCGACTTTTTGACGATGCAAATAAAATCAAGTAAGTCAAGACAATTACAAATCTAATCATATATTGTGCATTAGTGATATTTTATCTAAATTTATTAAAAGTGATTGCTAGTATTATAAGTGTAAAATGTCCCGACAAAAAATATTTTTAGTAGGTTTTATGAAAAACCAATTACTCGGTAGTAAATTACCATCACAAGGCGAAGTTTTAAGTGTGTTGTTTTATAATATGCGAATGGTACATTTAAATTTACATGATAGCATTTGTCTGGTCATTGATGAATGTGTAATATTTTGGAAAAAAGCTCGAATTCCTATTCGAGCCCGATGTCACTGTGTAAAAAAATTAAAAAAACTATACGACACATTACGATTACTAGAAAAAAGTAAAAATAGAAATAGTGTCGTCTGTAAGGAACAAAGGCAAAAGTTTGAGGAAAGTTTAAACGACTTATTTGATATAGCATATGCGTGCGCTTTAAATATGATTGAAATCGAAGAAGACAAAGAGTTTTTGCTCTTACAAAGACAAAAAGGTCGTCGTGGATGTATGATTGGCACAGACAGAAAGCTCGCTGGAATCAAAAAAAGAAGACCTACGAGTAATCGAGAAAAAAAGGACATGGAAAGAAAATTAAAGCAGTGTTCAACAAATTGTGAAAATGGTACGTAAGATTCAATTTATTAAAATATTTACAATCGGAGGCGTAAAAATGTTGCATTTGATATTACACCTCAATTTTTTTCAGCTCAACTATGTTCTACATCTAGTTCGGAAGAAGAAGACACGTCGATAACGGATACCATTGATCGTGATTTTACAGTGAATGCACCGTCGGGATCAAAAAGGGCACGATTAACAATATTAACACCTCGACTCGCCGCAGCTTTCGATAAATGTAAAATTAGCGACCGTGACTCCCAGTCATTGCAACAGCTCCAAATGTTGAACAACTTCTTGGTGTTCCTGAGCTTTCATCTGCAACTGGATATGAAGTATCCTCTGCTGTATATGATACCCTTGAAGATTGGTCATTGCTTCATAAAGTTCAAGCGTTTGTATTCGATACAACTGCGTCTAATACTGGTCGTTTAAACGGCGCCTGCACTCTTTTGGAACAAAAAATGGACCGAGATATATTATATTTCGCTTGTAGACATCATGTCTTTGAGATTATTCTCCAAAACGTTTTTACTTCGCGAAGTTTGCCCCATCTTCTGGTCCTGATATTCCACTATTTAAAAAGTTTAAAAGTCAATGGGAAAGTATTGACAAAACAAAATTTTCAATCTGGTCGTCAAACGAATTTACCAATAATGGTCTTATTGGTGTTAGGGAAGAATTACTAATATTTGCTGAACAAAAACTAAAAAATGATTTTCCTCGGTGATTATAAGGAATTTCTTGAGCTCATAATTATATTTTTAGGAGCAGTTCCACCGGGTGGTATTAAATTTCGGCGACCAGGAGATTACCATTTGGCTAGATGGATGGCAAAAGGTATATAATGCCTAAAGCTAATGCTATTTCAGAATCAAATTCCTATAAGTGCCAAAGATAAAAAGGCCTTACAAACTATTACATGTTTCATAGTTAGATGCTATACAGAACATTGGTTTTCTGCTCCAGATGCTTTGCAAGCACCATTAAATGATATAATTTTTTTGAAAAAACTCGATTCCTATAAGAAATACGATAAAATTATAGCAGAAAATGCGTTAAAAAAATGTATAAACCATTTATGGTATCTCAATGAGGAATGTGCAGCTTTTTCTTTGTTTGATGACAGAATAGAAGTAGAAAATAAACGACGGATGGTTAAAAAACTTTTCGGAGAAGATAAAAATGAAGATGAAGAAATTAAAAAGAAGTTATATCTAAATTTAGAAGATGTTTCCAGTTTCGTTAGCAAAGATCTTCCAACAGAATTACTCTCGACGAAATCGATGAAAATTTTTGAGAGATTTGGTTTGTCTTCAGCCTTTTTACAAAAGGATCCATCACAATGGAGTGAACAAACGGACTACAAACAAGGGCAGCAAATAATTGGGTCACTTAAAGTAGTTAATGATACAGCGGAGCGTGGAGTAAAACTTATGGAAGAGTTCAATGACAAAATAACGAAAGACGAAGACCAAAAACAATTTTTGCTGCAGGTGAGTCCCTACTAACTTTATTTTAATTTATAAAATAAAATTAAATTACCTAGTGTGTTATTAATATTGTAATAATTATGACCAATTGTTTCAGACTGTCACAAATTATCGCAAAAAATACCCTGGATATAGCAGAGAAATTTTGAAGACATCGTACAATTAATGAATATTAGAAAAGTATACGATACAGGACGTACATAAAATAATTATTATGTGTTTATAAACGAAATGAATTAAGAAAATTCAATATTGAAATACATATTTGAAATGTTTTAATTTAATTTAAATTATATTGTTACAAATACTAAGTTTATTTTGAATAAATAGGTAATAAAAAAATGACTTACATTTTTCACTTATTTAACCTCGATGCGGCACGTGTTAGAGTGGTTTGATTGGCTTGAAATTTTGAATATTTAAGATTAGTGTATAAAGGAACAAAATTAATGGGTGTCGCGCCAGAAATTCTACCTTTCTTTTTACTCCATATAAATAAGGACCACTCTAATATATATATATATATATATATATATATATATATATATATATATATATATATATATATATATATATATATATATATATATATATATATATATATATATATATATATATATATATATATATATATATATATATATATATATATATATATATATATATATATATATATATATATATATATATATATATATATATGGTGAAAAATACGTGAAATCACAAATTCACTATATGGAGCCATAAGTCATGTTTTAATTTTATAGTTTTTATGTCTTGAATGTGTAGCCTTGATTAAAACAAAAATTTTGAAATACTTTGTTTTTTTGTTGTTGTTGTTGTCGTTGAAGATACAGGGTGTCAAATTTTGAGAAAAATGATAATCATGATGTTGTATTTATGGCATTAAAAAAAGAAAACTAATTATCCGATAATTATAATTTTGGGCTTATTTTAAAGGGTAAGTTAATAGTGATTAATAAAAAAATATAAAAAATAGTATTTTGTTTAATTTTCTTCTTCTTTAAATTTAAATTTCCCGCCAAAAATGTTCTTTTTCAATTTTCTCAAAAAGACATTTTTTTTTCTTTTTATTTTAAAGAATTCGACAATATCAAAAAAACTGGAACTCCGTTATTTTTTGTATTCTTGCAAAATACGTTTTAGTAAGAGCAGTATTTCATTTTTATATGGAAAAAACTATAACTATCGATCGCTTGGTGTCTGTAACCGGGTCGGTACTAATAATCCTATCCAATCCTTCGGTTTAAAAAAAAAAAAAAAAAAAAAAAGGGGGGGCGAGTAGCAGGAACAGCAGAGACGCAACGATTTCAACAACAACGTCAAGCAACACTAGCTACAGTTAGTACAAATTTGGGTGACCGCATGGAAACAGAATGATGGAACGAAATCTCGCCCCCCTCACAACCGCCGATGGATAAAATGGTGAAGGGAATAATAATAGTTGTTATCAGCTTTTCAAAAAAAGATCTTGCGGCACCAGGAAATTGTGTTGTCATAGTGCTGTCATAAAAAACACTAACTATCGATCGCTTGTTGTCTGTAACCGCGTCGAGTCTGTCCCTACTAATAATCCTATCTAATCCTTCGGTTTACAAAAAAAAAAAAAACTAAAAAAAAGGGGGGAACAGAATGATGGAACGAAATATCCGTCCCCCTCACAACCGCCGATGGATAAAATGGAGGAGGGAATAATAATAGTTGTTATCCAGCTTTTCAAAAAAAAGAACTTGCGGCACCAGAAAATTGTGTTGTCATTGTGCTGTCATAAAAACACTAACTATCGATCGCTTGGCGCCTGTAACCGGGTCGAGTCTGTCCCTACTAATAATCCTATCCCATCCCTCGATGTTGTTATATGTAAAAAGGGTGTACGATGGCTGCCTGGCCAGGGGCGGATATCACACTATTAGACTTATTTGGTTATCGATGTGGCGCCTTTCTTTACGGGGTTTGGCTTCATGAAAAATGGTTGTCGTGTTGTAACATGGGTATAGTGGTGTGGTATTCGCATTTATAATACGGGAGACTTGCGTAATGCTTGATCGTACATTTGAAATCTATCAAATCAAATCAATCAATCAATTCAAAAATGACGTAAATCACTCAATCGCCACAGTTTACACATATAGACGTGCAATTTACTAACAAATTGTGTGAATTATCCACAATTTTATCGTATTTTACCCTGTAAAAGTGATTTACAATTTTTCTGTGCGTTTTTTCTCAACAATATTTTTCCACACTATTTTTGTGGTAAATAACGCTATGTACAATGTTTTTATTTTTGAAAAGACAAAACATATTTTCACGTATTTTGTGAATAATAATTCGCTATGTCAGTACGTTCTGGCCAGATACTTAATGTAAGTGGCTAGAGTGGTATTTTTTGTAGTTTGGTCATAGCTACCTTATGAGTAGAATAGACCAACTTTTCAGTACGAAACCAAACTACCAACATAAATAACTCTTGGAGGGTTCACATTTTTGCAGAGTAATACACTGGTATAACTATTTGGGCCTTCAGCCAAAATTACGGGGAGGGGGGAAGATATTTTTCAGTCTACTTTTTTTCAGTCAGTTCATATAAATTTATATTTTGATAATAAATAATTTATGAAATGAAATAAAATGTAATATCTGTTTTACTTAAAATCCCTGTTATCATTGTGTGATTTCCAACAATTTCGACGACTTTTCACTAATAAAAATCGTAAACTGCATTTAATTTTAAATTTACGCTAGTGTAGTTGATTTTCCCATATTAATTATTTAAATTATTGCTCGAAAAGATAGCATTTCAAATTTAATTCTTCTTTAATTTAATTACCGCTCATTTGGTGGTAAATCACTATAGGATTGTATTTTACAGCAGTTTTAGAAGTAACGTACATTGATTTTTGCAGCATTTAAAATAAATAATTCACACTTTTAATGTGCGGTTATATATCTTTGACATGTGAACCACATCGAATAATTCACACATTTTCGGTGTGATTATTTTTAAGAACGCTACGATGAAAATTTACTACAAAAATTGCTGGCAACAGATAACCTCTACCATAACCATCGTCGTAGTATAATAGTATAATACTATTATAATATTATACTATGACGATGGAAACTTTTTAATAAAGCGGTGGTCGCGCCTCTACAGTTCATATTTTAAGTGTGCGTTCGTCCATTTAGATGCATTCACCATTATGAATATTGATATAATTTTACTTTCCTATACAGAGTACAAAAAATTATAGGAATCATGAAAATTGTACAACTCGAGATTTTAACTGAAGTGGCCATCTTATGGACATACAAACATACAAATTCACGTCCAAATTGATCATTTCTGAAAAATGTCTGCATGTATGTATGTGTGTTGCATGTCTTTGTGTGGAGATATGCACTTCCTATTTTGGTATTAAGCTATTTTTTCCCTACACATATCTTATTTAAATCTATTTATTTAAACGAACTCTTGTATAAGAAAGATGGATGGGTGTTGGCATCAATAAAAAAAAGCAGACTTTTTTCATCTACCGGTCAAAACAAACAATACTATATACTTTGAAGATTAATTCAATATCTACCAAAATCTATCCAACATAGTTTTATATTTTGCAAAATTTTCTAATTTTACACTTATTTAAGATAGAAATAATGGTAAACATATATTTTTTTTTAACTTCCAAGCAATGTATAGGCCAAACTACCTCATGTATTCCCTTGTATTTATATTCGCTAAGGGAAAGGCTGAACCTTCCCCTTCGAAATGGTGCACAGAAAATTTTTTTGGAGATAACTCTTTTTTGGGAATCTCTACAGGATTCAGGTATATTTATTTTTCTAAACCTCGTACTCTAAAAGTACTCGCAAAAAAATAATTTTTGATTAATCTAGTATCTAAACTCATTCTAAAATGGTACCACTTTCAAAAATATATGTTAATTAATCCAAACACATCTATTATATACATATAATGTTAAAAACCCAAAATATTTCTAAATAACGAAACTGTAATGGAAGCTCTTTTAACTGTACATTTTTAGTTACTTTCGTGTATGTTCTGTTGGTTTATGGTAGCATATATATTATCCAAGTTGCAGCATATTAATATTGGATTTATTGGAATTTTCCAAGGGTTTGTAAACTCTTTATATAAAAACATTTTTGAATATTACTCAACATTGTAAAAATAGAAAACATAATGCTCATGTTGTATTAACATTAAGTATATTGGAATTTACTGGAAGTTATTGAGACATCTTAATATCCATACAATTTGAAAATTACTCAGCGTAAAAATAGAACATAAACACTCATGTAGTATTAACATTAAGATTATTGGAGTTTACCAAGCATTATTGTAATACATTAAATCAAATCACTTTGAAAGTTACTCAGCATTGCAAAAATAGAAACCAAACTGCACCGCGTAGGATTAACGTTAAGTTTATTGAAATTTACCAAGCATTGTTGTAATCTCTTAATTTCAAATCACCTTCAAAGGTACTCAGCATGGTTTCCTATAAGCAACAATAAATGGTAAATAACACCCACAAATTTTTACAGGGCACCACATTCTTTTAAAATGATTTGTAATACTTAAAAATGTCTTTTTACTCAGCAATAATTGTAATTATCGCAAAGATTTTTTTTTTCAGTGTAGACTAAGGCTTTGTAAAATCTACATATATTAGCTGCATTTCTTGACGCATAGTGATCCGGATCAGATCAAAATTTACATGTGAAGCAACAACAACATTTGATCCAACATTCGTTTTGGATCACAAATGGTGATCTAAAAATAGTTGAACAATATTTTGTAGTTGAACAATATTTTGTAAAGACAAAGAATATAATGAATATAGTACGAGTATGAAGAGGCATTCAAAACGAAACGAGACAAAAAAATTGAATTTTGGTGTTTGTTTGTTTTACGCATTTTTGTGTCGTTTCATGAGACATGATCTGATCCGGATCAGATCAAACGTCAAGAAATGCGGCTTATCTAACAAAATTATTCACACCCCAGCCATTTTCATACAATTTCAAGAAAAAAATGTTTGAACAATGTCAAGTAAAAAATCCAAAATATATATATTTATTTCATTGTTTTCGTAGTTTTATTACAATGAAATAAATATACATTCTTGGATTTTTTACTTGACATTGTTCTAATATTTTTGCTTGAAGTTGTTTGTAGAAAGCTGGAGTGTGAATAATTTTGTTAGATAGTGTAGGTTGCTCGATCTTCTTGGAGAATGGTAGAAATCGTTTTTCAAAATTTTGTTAAATAGTTATCTTTAATGTTTAGAATCATATAACGTTTCACGGATAATTCTATGATATTCTTCAGGTAAATATATTCTGTCACCAAACTTCTGGTGCATGGCAGACGAGCTGAGCTGTGTTATATAAAATTCAATATATGTGTTCTATTTCTGGTATTATAGAATTATTGAAAAAGTAGTTAAAAAAGCTGTCTGAGAGGTGCTTCTGGGCCATTTCGGAAACAGTTTTGTTCTGCTAAAATTTAAACATTAATAATCCTTTACATATTTACAAATGGTTTTGTTCGCTAATAACACTATGGAGACTCAAAAAATCTCTGCTGCTTAGATCGGAATTACATATCTCTAGGATTTGGTAACGGTTTTAACGTGATAACGTCTTACTGTATTTCGTCTTACACCGCACGTTCGGAAAGTGAGTGCCACGAAATTTTGACTTTGGCCGTGCGCAATTACTCATCAACTCTAAGCATTACCTTCAATTTAAATGTATGATTACTTAGGTTGGTTCTTAGGCTTCATGCCTTACGGATAAACTATCGCAATGACGTCATCAGTCGGAGTGGGAAGCAGTGCAATTCTGGTGGAGTAATTCTGGTGTTAATTTTTGCGTGACGAAACAGTGGCGGTTAATTTATTTTAAATTAAAATAATTAATCTCCACAAAAATTTTAATTAAAATTAGAAACTACAAAATAGCGATTTAGAAAGCTTGAGAGCACTTAGCAAGAGAACGCCTGTGTAAAGAATCTATGGCAAATAATTTATTATTAATTAAAATAATTAATTTCCCATAAATTTTAATTAAAATTAAAATCTACAAAATGCCGATTTACAAAGCCAGAGACGTAAAGGAAGAATGCCTCATCAGATCGAAGCCATTCTAGTGTTAATTTGTGAGTAAAGTACCTGAGGCAGATAATTTATTATAAATTAAAATCATTAATCTCCACATAAATTGTAATTAACATTTCAAACTGCAAAATAGCGATTTACAATGATTGAGAGCACTGCAGCGAGCGAACGCCCTATTTCATCGGAGCAATTCTGGTGTCAATTTGTGCGTACGGAAACTGTGGCGGACGATTCATTATTTATAACCCAAAATAATTACCTTAATAGCGATTTACAATGCTTGCGACCACTGTAGAGAGAGAGTTGTTCATCTGACTGGAGCAATTCTGATATCGATTTGTACCCAACGAAGGTCGATAATAAATATTAAATTAAAATAGTTAATATCAACATCAGAAATTTTAATTAAAATTAAAAACTATAAAATAATACTTTCATTTCGTCAATAAATAAATTTATTTTAACAAACTCATACAGAGTAGCATTTCTATCACCACTAATAAACGTTATCACGCAAAACACCTACGGCTGTGTAGAAGACTTAGCCCACCCCGAATTTTTGCATATGGTTAAGTCGCGTAACGATAAAAAGTTGTTGACCTACTTATTCCTTTATAGAGAACATAAGAGAAATTATCAGAAAATTTATTCATTTATCATCACTGACTTTTCCCCAAAAATGTACATTTCATTGTAAAGGGCAAAATAACACAATGGGACTCGGTCAATCAAGCCTGAACTTTCATATACTGATACGCCATCCATGATACAGCATAATTTTTAACTAGGTACTAATTAATGCCGTTATTTAAGGTACACGATCGTATAACATATGGGCATGGCTGAAAAAACTGCAAAATTGACTATAAGAAAACGGAAACCGCTGGATAATATTTTACAACCTCTTATCTTCTCTTTAGAAAAATATCTAAATGTTTCAGTCAAATAATTTAAATTTACCTGCATTCCATATATTTATATATATGTACAATATAAAGCAAGTAATTTTAACTTTTAAAGTCATTTGGGGAATCGAAATCATAAACTTTTCATAACTGTCATAATACAATCTTCAACTGAATGAAAACATTTAAGACCAAAAAGTGTTGAAAAAAAATTCATTAAATATTTAAGACCCATAAAAATGCAATCTTAAAATTGTAGCACAAAAAAAATCTGGAAAAAATTTCATTCACGAATTTTAAAGAACCATAACATGTATTAAACATATAATGAAAGAGAAAGAAAAAAGGATAAACGGATCAAATTATTTAAAACACGACACAGATAAAACAAAGTAGAAAATAAGAATAAACGATTTTTCTTACAACATGAAGAACAAAAACCGAAAAAATCATGGAAAACTTCATAAAAACCATAAATATGATTGCAATTCTATTTGTTTAGTGCAGTAAAACTCGTTACAAGGATAATAAAAATTTAGCGCAACGTGAATAAATCATCAATTTATTTCAAATACAAGCATGGTATTTTTAAGTTTATTTTTTTGTATAGTTTGTATAGTTTGTTTCCCAGCAGCTCTGGTTTTATCATAATTTTTTGTTCTTTCAAATTTTGAAAAAATATGAATGGGATGGGAAACCTAAATAAACAGGAACAAAATTGTAAGAAATTTCTAACAGTTGCAAAACTATTTATTTAGTAGTTTAGGAATTGTTCTTAAGATACATACTTGAAATTCTTTTATTCAAATTAGCTTTTTTTATTTTATACGTATACCACATGTACGTATACATAATGTAAAAATAGTTTACTTAAAATAAAAAGATCGTTGAGATAAAAAAAATAGTTCATACAAAAATATACATACGATAGTTTATAGTGCAATGTGTTATTATGAACATGTATACAAAATTTATTAAATGAATATTTATTTACTGAATTTGATAATTTTGTAATCTTGAATGTATAAACCTCGTATGTATTGTAGATTCGTACATAATGTGAATTCTTCTGTTTGAATAAGAATCAGGCCAAAAGAATTTTTATGGATGTTTTTCGTTGTCATTTTTTTCATCCCAGCATGAATCTAACACAATTTAATTCTACTCTTAAAGACGATGAAAATCGTTTGAGATATAAATATAAATGGAAGATTGTGCGACACCTATAATAATGAATTGAAGGCACTGAAGAGTTTATCGACTTTTTAAGTGGCTCTAAAAACGAAGTTGATTGAAAGAAATAAATGATATAACAAATGTTTTTCAGAGTGAGTTTATTGATCGGTGGCCACCACAAATTCAAAGAAACAAAAAAATATTTAACAATATTTGTTATTAATACCATAACAATGGGTAGATTCACCGCATCTAAAATAGAGAAAATACTTAGACTCTATTTTTCTTAAAAGGTTGGATGCAAAAACTCGCAGTACAAAAATGTAGAAACACGTGCTTAATAAGAATTATAAATTCTATAGAGCAGCGGTGTCCAAGCCAAAGAAGTACAGTCAGTGGAACTTTACTTAACGAGCATAATTCATTCAAGGGTCTTACTCGTTAATTTTTTAAATAACGAAATACATTTATGTAAATACATATGTACATATATTAGCCGCATAAAGAAGTTTGGTCGGCTTCATAGACTATATTTGAGTATTATTTAATTGATTGAGAATTCCCTTGTATTTGAGTAATAATCTGGGTCTTCTCCTCTTCTCGCTACGCGTTTTGCGAATTTTTAATAAAACTTCGATTTAAAGAAAAGTCAACTGGATAACGCGGTAATTATTTATTTATACATAAGCCCATCTATGCTGCCCGAACATCCCGCAGGCCTTGAATCATCTGGTTCAACATCTTGAATTGGCAATCGGCATAATTTATGTATAGGTCGCTTCAATATATTATGTGCTGTCTTAACAGTGACCACTCGTACTCTGCCGTCTGCACCAGGATGTACATCTAATATTTTTCCTATCTTCCCAGATATTGATGGATACTCATCTGCAATCAATACTACATCACCTATTTGGAGATTAGCCGTCTTATGATGCCATTTGTCACGCCGTTGTAAGCTACTCAAATAATCCCGCTGCCACCCTCTTTGAAAGTATTATTTTATTTTGATCACGATCCCCCACCGGGCTAAGGGTGATACTTTCTGGTCCGATAAATCTGGTTTTAAAATGTCGGCCATGCCCCGACAGATCAAGAAATAACCGTGAGTCAATATATCAGGTTCATTTATACCAAATGCGCATATTGGTCTCGCATTCATGGTTGCTTCGATTTGGCATAACAACGTGTTGAATTCTTCCAGAATAAGTATATGGCCACCGACTGTTTTTCTCAAATGTGACTTCATCGCTTTTACCGCTGATTCCCAAAAGCCCCCCATCTGCGGGTTCGATGCAGGATTGTAGCACCACTGGATTTCTTGCTTGTTTAGTTCGAGTTTAATGCAGTGTTCTGATTGCTCCAACCAATAGTACCGCTGCCTTAGCTGGTTATCTGCACCGACGAAATTCGACCCATTGTCGCTATAAATATTACGGCACATTCCCCTTCTCGCAATGAAGGGTCGCAATGCACCCAAGAAACAGCCGGTACTCATATCGGTAGCTATCTCAATAAGCACAGCCTTTGTACAAAGGCAAACAAATATACATGCATACATTTTTGTTGGTACCTGACCCCGACGTCGGATTTGCTGCACCTTAAACGGGCCACAGTAATCAATTCCAACATATATGAACGGATGTGTAAACGTGACTCTGGCTGGTGATAAGTCGCCCATCAGTTGGTTTTGTAATGTTGGCTTGAATCGGATACATTTTATCACTTATGTATCACGGATCCGGCTACATCCCTTGCTCTTACTATCCAGTATTTGCTTCGAACTAGACTCACCAAGGCTCCACACCCCGTATGTAAGTAACTATTTGAGATGAAAATCCAGTGTTATTGCTCTGGAAATAGATGCACCGCAGGGTAAAATCACAGGATGCTTGGCGCTGTAAGTGGCCATGGAATTATTTATTCGCCCTCCTACTCTGATAATTCCATCTTCGTCCAAGAATGGGTTTAATGTCTTAATTGGGCTCTTCTTTGGTATATCTTAATATTTCTGTAATGATTTAATTTCAGTTAAAAAATGTTGGCCTTGTACATACTTGATAATAGTTTTTTCGACTTGCAGCAATTCTTCTTGATTTAATAATGTTGTCTCCCTCATTTTGACTTCTATAGGTTTGTCTCGATCAGCTACCATCAATCGTTGCTCTCTCGCATCTTTGAGTTTGCTAATGTATCGCCTCGCATAAGCTAATATTCTCTTTAACTTCTCGAAGGAGTTGTAACATTTTATCAAATCTTCTATAAAATGATTGGTAACACCTAACAATACGTCCAAGCACTTGGATTTTTGCTCCTCTTCGGTCTGATAGGATGATCTTTGTTCTGGCCACCATTCCATGCTAAGCATAACCAGTCTGGTCCATTCCTGCTGCGTTTGTTTTTGACGGGACATGACGCCAATACTCTCCTGAGAAATGTTCTACGATACTAGATATCCGAGGCCACAAACGTGTTCCATTTTCTAGGGTGTGATACTAACCAATCCAGCACTATCTTACTATCACACCATAATACCGTTCTCGCTATTTTTACTCCTGCCCAGGAACCTACAATGATTTTCATCAGCTCTCTCAATAGCACTGCTCCCAACAGCTCTAATATTGGTAGACTTAATTGTTGAATCGGTGCTACTCTCGTTTTGCCCACAATTACTCTAATGGAATTATTAGTTTTAGCATATACAACTGCACTATACGCTAATTCACTGGCATCGGAAAACCCATGTATTTAAACCGTATCAGTGAACTTTAGCCATCTGGGAACAATCAACTTTTCAACTTCATTTACTTCCTGGCACAGCGTATTCCATCTGCTGTATACATCATTTGGTAGTGGATCGTTCCATTTGAGATCTCGAAGCCATAAACTATGAAAAAGTATTTTTATGCGTATGTTTAGAGCTGACAGCCATCCTAACGGATCAAATATCGTACTGGCTTCCGATACCAACGTTCGTTTGCTGCGGTTTACTCGACTTGTCAGATGCACTGAAAAGCAAAAAGCATCTAATTCTGGTTTCCATTGGAAGGCTATAATAGCTTAATTATCTCATCCTCGGATATGAATTTTTCATCGTTATTGTTATTATTTAACTCGTTACGTATCTTGGAGATGTTGGTCGTCCATTTTATTAATGTGAATTCGGATGATTCTAGAATATTGGCAATATCTACTCTGAGCTGACTTAAATGGTTCTCATCGTTCGCTCCAGTCATCAGATCGTCAACATACATGTCTCTTTGTATGGCTACAGCGGCTTCGGGATACCTTGCTTAATTGTCCTTAGCTGATTGCATTAGGCATCTTGTGGCTATAAATGATGCGGGAGAAGTTCCATAGGTTAGTGTTTTTAATACATACTGTTTCATTGGTTCATTTGGACTGGTTCTCCATAGTATTCTCTATACTTTAGCGTCTGCTCGGTTGACCCAAATTTGCCGATACATTTTAGCTACATTTCCGGATATTACAAATCGGTATCGGCGGAATCTGATTAAAATGTCTATTAATGTGATTGAATAAAAGGACCTGTCAGTAGCAAATCATTCAAAGATGTTCCATTTGAATCCTTTGACGAATCATCAAACACTACTCTCAACTTTGTAGTGGTACTCGTCTCTTTGATCACACCGTGATGAGGCAGAAAATAATAATTACGGTTGATACTTTCGTGGATTTGTCTCATATAACTCAATTGCTCGTATTCCAGCATGAAATTTGCATATTGGTCTTTGAATGTTGGGTTTCGTCGGAACTTGGTTTCCATTGGCTTTAAGACGTTGTTCGGCTACTTTGTAATTGGACCCGAAATTCGTCAAGTTCCCATATGCAGGTAATTTTACGATAAACTTTCCGTCATCACTTCTTTCCGTCGTACGCTGAAACCAATCTTCGCAATACTTCTCCTCGTCAGTCAGCTCGCTGGTTGTGGGAATCTTCTCAATCTCCCAAAACTTTCGCAATAAAGCATCTACATCCATGGTTACGTTTAGGTTAACTACATTATTCGTACTCCCTTGCTCGGTAATGTGACCTCCAATCACCCAACCGAACTTGGTTTCCTGCACAATCAGATATGGGGATAGCTTTAATTGCCCACTTTCAATTATTGCAAAAAACATTTCGACGCCCAGCAAGACATCGATGTGGCCATTTTGGTTGAATTTCGGATCGGCAAGGTTCAGCGACTGCAATTTGTCTATAGTTCAATACAGCCAATTTTTGATGCTGGTTGTACTGTAGTGATTTTAGGCACAACATAAGCTTGAAGTTGTAGTACGGTTCCGCCTGACATCTTGGCACAACCTCTAATTGTACAACTCCCCTGGTTCGTCTCAAATTCGACCGGCCTAAACCACTCACCATAACATTCCCGCTCCCTATCTTAAGGCCTAAATTTTGTACACTCGTGCCAGTGATAAACGTAGCCTGCGACGCTGAATCAAATAACGCACGACACAACATAAATTCACCATTATTACCTCTTATGCGCACAGTTGCTGTTGGTGGAATTGCCTGCATCTCGTACCGCATGTTGGTTTGGTAACATTGAGCTTGTGGATCAGACGACTTTGATTTTGGGTAAAGCTCGCTTTCCATATCTTGCGTCATGTGCGATGTTAAAGTGTTGGTTTTGGATACCTTATACTCCTCGTGTATCAAGCTATGATGTCTTCGGTGACATTCCTTGCACCTAGTTTAAGCGCGACAATTGTATACGTTGTGCCCTTTATCTAAACAGTTGAAACATCGCCTATTCGCCGCCAATACTCCTTTCCTTTCTGTTGTTGACATTTTTTCAAACTCGCTATATTCGTACAGCAAATGAGAATCATCCTAGCATACTGGACAGTCACTAAAGCTCTTGTAACCAGGTTTGGCCTTCGAAGAAGATGATATCGATTCCAATGCATTACATCTTTTATTGAGAAATTCAAAAACTCCTTTGTAGTGTTATATTCGGATGCAGTAGACTCTTGTGCCCACAACATCTTAGATTCTTGGTCCAATTTTTTTATTAGAATTTATATCAGCCAACTATCTCGTTTCTCTGCCGATGCCGTGTTCACTTTCATTCAAACGGCGGATCCATTTGTTGAGATTCCCGGTAACCGCGTACTACTTTGATTCAAACTCGTCCAACTGCGATTCTATAGATGAATCCACCATATACAGTTTTTCTGCGACCTCAAGAAACTGCGCTCTCAAACCTTGTACGGTCTCTCTTTCGGACGAAACGTTGGATGTATAACCTCAAAACGTTGGTTGTATAAACTCACTAGTGCCGATCCGGTTTGAAGAACCATATGAAAGATTGACGGATGGTAAAAAGCAAAATGACGATTCAATTTTCTTTAATTTATGTAATTCAATTATTATAAATATTGCCTTTATGCGCACAATACTAAAGCTCACAAAATTATTGAATCTTATATTTTTTATGGTTTATTCACGGTAAGAAATAATTATTTTTGTAGTAGTCGTACTGGCCTTAGATAACTTAACTGATTCTACCGCTTACCGAACGCACTTATAGCTCAACATAAGCCCTTTCTGGCTTTTATAAAGTTTTTATTTTATTAACATTTAAAGGTTTGAATGTCAGCTGAATTCAGAAAACAATAAATATGATAATTAATTTCTAAGATAATACAATATTCCAATTAATAGATTAAAATTAATTAATTTGGACCATTTACTATATTAATTAATTAAGAAAGGATGTGATTATTAAAGATAAGTATAATACAATATAATTCGTAAATTATGACGTTTGGATCGCGAATGCACAATGACTTTTCATTGGCCCATCTGTACTGGCTAAACCAGCTATCGAAAACTCCAAATATACTATATTTCCCCTGTATTTCCTATTATGTTGCTGCAACCGAACAACTCGCTTAACCTCAATACCGACTAACCAAACCCTAACTCAACTTCAACTCAGCTTAGCTCGAACCAAATCTCAACACACACTTATTGGCCAACCATATCCCAAAATTAACTCGTTTCGAAAGCTACATGCGTGAAAAAACTCAATCTAATCTCCCACTAAACCCTAAACTCGGCCCCCAAACCGAACTTCTCTATTGACTATCATACCTTAATAGCAACCTAAAATCAGACGGGCATACGTACCGTCGTATTATCTTAACCTTAAGCAATCACCAAATCATCATTCAATTATACCATCATGACACTATACTATTAAACCATCATAAAATCATACCATCGTTCCATATTAACGTCGAACCATCACACCATGATGTATATCTTACCATCAATCCACCATAAGTTCATACCATCGTACCATCATATAATCATATTATACTATCAGGCCATGATATCAGCATACCATTCAACCTTCATACCATTATACCGACATACCATCACATAAACATTCAATCACACCATTATACCATGATAACATTAAACCATCGCACATCATACTATCATACTATCAGACCATCCTACCATCATATCATGATACCATTATAACATCGTACATCATACCGCCATACTATCATACCATCATTCTATCACACCATCGTATCATGATACCATCGGACACAATACCACCTTACCGTCATACCATTGTACCATCATACTACCATCCCACCATTCTTATATACAAACCATCACATCATTGTACCATCATAACGTCTTACCATCATACATCATACCGTTATCAGAAATCAACTCAATTTTTGAAGTTTTAGAAATTCCTCCGTAGTAACGTTAGACCTGATTATCATATCCCAAGAAGAGGAAGGAAGTTTGAGATATTAACAGTGACCTTTCTTAAGTCTTAAACGATATTTTTCGGTCAAGGCGTGATTATTTATTTAAGTACCATTCACATCGACACGTATAAAGGTTCGCTTTTATATATCCAATATATAGATTGCTCAACTGCTCACTAAACCCTAATACAACCTCAGCTCAATCCTAATTCAACCCGCAAACGGAACCCAACTCGACCCTCAACTCAACCGCAAACTCTGTGCCAAACTCTATCCTCAAACCAGCATATATAAAAAATTGTTCAACTGCTCACAATATCCATCCAACCCTAACTCAACTTCAACTTAACCTGCGACTTGACCCCTAACTTAACCTTCAAATCAACTCTAAACTCAATGCCGAAATCAATAATGAAACCAGCATACTCGTTTATATAAAATTCGTATATTTATTTTATTTATTTATTTATTTACATCTATTCTACAGTTAAAAACTTAATGAATAGTAAAAAAAGAATTATTATAGATTAAAAAGAAATAAAAGGAATACTAACAATACGGAACATGAGCTGAAAAAACGAATACTTTAAAAACGTAAAATGAGATTAAAAATTGCAATTTCTAATTGCCTTCCGAAAATACACTCTGGATCTCTCAAAATTAAATAAATGGTAAAATTCATTAAAAATTCTAGCCATTGACTTGGTTGGCTCATTGGAACCATAATTCGTTCTATGAAAGTCAACAAACAAAAATTCCCTTGGACGCAAGCTTCTGGTAGGTACATAAATGCTCCAAGCAGAAATGAGTTCAGGACACTTAATGCGGCCACTAAGAGAATCACTAACAAACAAGGCAGATGCAATTTTTCGGCGTTTAACCAACGTATCAATGTGAAGGCACTCACACCGAATCACATACGATGGGAGACTTCGCACCTGTTCCCACATAGGTAGATGACGATCAGATAAATGACCAAGCTTCCTGGCCATATAGATAGTAAAACGTTTCTGAATAGATTCCAATCTTGCAAAATGCACATCCTGATGAGGATACCAAACCACTACAGCATATTCAAGCTGAGATCTTACTAAAGAAGTATATAGACTAACACACGAAAATGCATCCATAAAATCCTTTGTCATTCTAAAAATAAAACCTAACATAGAATTGGCCTTTAATATTATTTTATCTATGTGTAACGCAAAAGTTAATTTCTGATCAAACAGAACTCCTAAATCAACAGTTGAAGTTACTCTACAAAGTAGGTCCCCATCAAAATAATAATTGGCAATATTTGTGTTCTGAAAAACGACATCACCTTACACTTCTGTACATTGATGAACAATTTATTCTTAGAGCACCAACTAGACAATATATTAATTTCAGATTGCAAAACCTCAGCATCACTTACAGATTGAACATGCATGAAAATTTTCAAATCATCAGCAAATAATAAACATTTACAGAATTTAAAAATATTAGGAATATCATTCACGAATAAAAGAAATATATTTGGGCCTAAATGGGACCCCTGAGTGACTCCTGAACGACAGTAGATATAATCTGACTTAACATCATTCAATAGAACATACTGCTTCCTACCAACTAGATAAGAAGAAATCCATTTAAGAAAATTTGGATCAAGACCAATAACCGAAAGTTTTTCAATAATAATTTTATGGTCGATTGAATCAAAAGCTTTAGCAAAATCAAAGTAAATTGAATCAACTTGGGCGCATTTAGATTCAAGTGACTCAATAGTGAATTTAGTAAATTGCAACAGATTGGTAGTCGTAGATTTTCCACTGGTGAAACCATGCTGGAAACAAGAAATTATCTCTTTAGTATGGAATAACAAATGTTTCGACACAATTAATTCGAAAAGTTTTTGTATAGACGAAAGAATTGAAATACCACGATAATTTGATATATCAGAACGGTTACCCTTTTTGTAAATTGGAACAATGTGAGAAATTTTCCAAGCTGAAGGAAATTGTCCAGAAATTAATGATTGGTTAAAAAGATAACATAATGGAGTTACAATATATGAGCTCACACATTTAAGTGTTGATGAAGGTATCCCATCAGGCCCACATCCATCATTAAAATCTGACAGATATTCATAAATGGCATCTTCAGTTATTGATAGGTACGGAATGTTAAATTGGCAATTACTAACAGTAGGGTCGCTTTCAAAGGATCCGTAATTAACTTTATATACCGATTGAAAGAAACTAGCAAAACCCTCGCAGATTTCAGGAACCGTGCTCAGTTTACCTCCATTAAAAATCATTACCGATGGATAGACAGTTGTATTACGTTTTTCGTTAACAAACTTCCAAAATGTTTTAGGGTTTTGTTTGATATTAGTTTCAATCACACTTATATACTGACAATATTTAGAATGAAATACAGATTTAAATTGTTCACGTAGATCAACAAATTTGGATTTATTCAGTTGACAATTATTGGATCTGAATCTAAAGTAAGCTTTATTTTTACGGTTACGTAAGTTGATCAAATCAGAATCAAACCATGGTGATTGGTGGGTAATTATAGTTACGTTTTTTCCTCAAAGGTACGAATTTATCAAAAGCAACAAATAGTAAGTCATTCAAATTTTTTACATTTTCATTAACATCATTGGCTCGAAAAAAATCATCCCAACAAACGCCACGGAGATATTCAGAGAGACCAGGTGTGTCGCATTCTTTAAAATCATAAAACGAATCATCAAAAGAAAAAACCCGACATTTATCATCTCGATTACCAACATGAAATAAAATCTCGAGGGAATTATGATGAATATCATTTTCCTTGAAAGATGTCAAAGACTCATGAACTGACAAATATTCCGTATTATTAACAAGAATTAAATCTAAAAACGAATTGTTATCATTACAAAATAAATTAACTTGTTTGAGATTGAAACTGAACAGTGCGTCCACCACCGCTGCATCATTTGCAGATAGAATATCCGAAGGGAGTAACCCCAAAGACTCAGTTTCACTATCAACCAACCAATTAATATTACTTAAATTAAAATCACCTAATACAACTAAAGTATCATTATAATTAATTATATTAACCAATTCACATATACAATCTACATGACTCAAATAAACATCAGTAGGTGAGCTAGGTGGTATGTACAAAACTATAAAATAAAATAAATTATTACAAATTAAAACTTTGACACATAAAAATTCAATAGAGCCACATCCAGGTACTACAACCAGCTCACTTTGCATAGAAGAATGGGCTGCAAACAGCACACCACCTCCACTTTTTTTAGTGCTGTTAAAAATAGATCTATCACATCTATAAACGACGAAGTCATCAGAAAAGAACTCATTATTAAAGATCCCCTCATGAAATCCAGTTTCCACAAGAGCAAAAAATTGAAAATCCGTTGAATAAAAGAAATTCAAAAATTCAGCTGACTTAGACGACATACGCCCAACATTACGATAAAATAATCTCGGAGACGTCAAATTATAATGATTAGTTTGTTTATCAAAACGACTGGCATCAGTTAAAGAGTTGGTTGGTTTCGTTGAAGAACGGGAAAATTCGATTTATTGGTTCGTCCCTTATTAAAAATTACAAATTCTTTAATTAATGACCCAGCAGATCAAGAAGTAGGTTGTAATAAATTCTCAAAATCAGTAACGTCCACATATAATTTAAATGACGAAAAATTACGGTCTGCATCATTAATCCGTCGAGATATAATACGCTGGTAGTTTACATCCTCAATGTTAAATTTATCTTTAAGATAATCCAAAATTACAGCTTCAGAAACATCTTTATGGAGTCGAGAAACAAATAAAGTTTTACGTGGCTTCACAACCTGGAGCGATGAGACCAGATCACCAGTGCCAATAATAATTGGTCGCTCAGAATGAGGTTTGATATGATGTGCAGCCCCACTATTATGAGCATGATGAGAAGCTTGAAACGACAGTGGCGATTTAGTATTATTATTCGATTGATCCCGATCATGATTGATTTAGTTTGCAGATGACTTAAACACTTGACCATCAACATCACTAGCATCGATTAACGGTTGATGACCAGAACAGCAATCAGGAATATGGTGAGATTTGTTCAAAATCTCAGTAATCAGTTTGTTAATAGCGGCCACATCCGTATAACCAGGTATTTTGGGTCAATTCATATGGCAGGTACCCCACCCTTTTGACGTACAGTTTTCAAATTTCCGCCTTAACCATACAAACAGATTGGCGAAAAAAAATTACAAATCGGAGAAGCCGGTAATATAACACTAAGGATTAATTGAATTTTTCTTCAAATCCTGTAGCGGTAACGCTATATACAACTACGTCTTATTACGAAAAATATAAAAATAAACGGGATACAACATTCCAAAACAAAAATTGGCAGTATGTTTAAGTTAACCATTTTTTATTTAAAATGATTCAATTTTATGATCACACCTAAAATACAATTCTTCAATGTCATCCTTTCAAAGAAATTTTTGAATATTCAAAATCATCACCACTTAAAGAAATTTAAATAAAATTGAGTTACTTCATCGTAGGCCGTTTTATTTATATGTAAATGTGGTGGTCATGGTGTTGATCATTGACGATTGGAGGATTTCAATGCTTTATGAATCTACCTCACTTTTTATATTTTTCGCAGAAGTGCTGATAACACATTTACTATGGTTGAGTCGTAATTTGTATGTTTCTGGTCTATTTTTCCTATCTTCCGTAAGAGGCGCTCTTCCTACTTTTACAATCATCAATAGAATAGGAATTATTTGTGATGATACTTCGCGAGTTTAAAACCTCGGAATCGATGCAAAAATCGCGTGTTTACCGGTAATAATAATCTTGCCAGTAATATATAAAACAAGGAGCTGCCGACACCGTAGTATAAGAAGAAATTTTAGCTGAACGTTTTGACCCTTTAACAGGTGATCTTGGCTAATTCTTGACACTGTTGTAATATCCGTTTGAGAATATGAATATGAGGACACAGGTAATAGTGAATGTATCCTAGAATTATTCAAGGAACTATTGATATGTATAAATATTGTAATGTCTGTTGCGCTGTTTCTTCCATCTCCAATAGTTATGCTCTTGGGCTATGTTTTGGTACAATCGGTTGTAATGTTTGTTGCGATATTTTTCCCATCTCCAATTCCGAAACTATCGCCAAGACTCTTGACTTGTCTATTAATTGGTTAAAATGGAAAAATCTTTAACCATTCAGGCTATGCTTTTGGAAAATAGAAAGAAGTTACTGGTTTCCTAAACATCTTTATAATTTAAAATGTAAGTATTTCATCAATTTAGTCGCTAATGAAACAAAATAAATTTGTTTTCATTAATGTTTAGTTTTGGTTCTTTATTTTATTAATTATCGGTTTTCTTACTGGCATTCTATGAACTAGGGCAGAATTTGTGCACTTGTTTGTCACTTTATTATATTCGGAAAACTGAATAAAACAAAATATTTTCTTTTCTTATAGTGATAGTTTATTTCTTTATTTAAAAGACTGGTTTCGAGCCAACTTGCTCTTTGTCAGTTTTCAAAAATATTCTAATCTCAGAATTGATTAGATATGACCTGAATAGACCTCAATATTTATATACAGATACACATTCGGGCTTTTTAATAGCTGGTATCCGGAGCAGCTAATCATCTGTGATAAAACTAATGTTTGACAAGCTATTTATGCATATAATTAATTTATTTAAAACTCATCTATAATTTTTAATTCAACTTTTTAACTAAAAATCTATAAAAAAATATTTAGTTCTACCTATTTACCTGGAGCTGCTATCCGGAGCTGCTATCGGGAGCAAATGGGAATTTAATGTTTTTTTTGTTTTTGTACAACCCTAGAAATTGTGCCAAACTTCATTTTGGTTTAAAAATGATGTATGTCAAATGTCAAATAAAATGCCATATCGACGTGAAGAATTTTCTGTATAATAAATACGTATTTAAATAAATATAAATTGATTTTTCGGCATTTTTTATAGAAAAATATATTAATTGTTCATGGCAATCCCAATATTTTCGATTTGGTAAATCCGAAAAATATAGAGGCCAATCGCTCATAATATATCTACTGAAAAAAAGTGGAAATATCTTCCCCCCTCTCCGTAATTTTGGCTGAAGGCCCAGAGTTATACCAATGTACCACTCTGCAAAAATGAGAACCCTCCATGAGTTCTGTTGGTAGTTTGGTTTCGTACTGAAAAGTATGGTCTACTCATCAGGCAACTACGACCAAACTACAAAAAATTCCACTCTAACCACATACATTAAGTATCTGGCCAGAACGTACTGACATAGCGAATTATTATTAAACTACATCAAATATAAAAACCCATGGAGAAACCTCATTTGTGTGTGTATTATGCCCAGCCCACACGTATATTTGTTAAGAATTTAATTTGTCTGCCTGTAATAAGTTGATTTTTCGGCATTTTTTATAGACAAATATATTAATTGTTCATGGCAATCCCACTATTTTCGATTTGGTAAATCAGAAAAATATAGAGGCCAATCGCTCATAATATATCTACTGAAAAACAGTAGAAATATCTTCCCCCCTCCCCGTAATTTTGGCTGAAGGCCCAGAGTTATACCAATGTACCACTCTGCAAAATTGAGAACCCTCCATGAGTTCTGTTGGTAGTTTGGTTTCGTACTGAAACCAACAAATATGTACGTATTTAAAATTTATTTGTGTACTATTTATTTGTGTATACTGTTTATTGTGATGAAAATAAAAGATCTTAGCTTTTATTCACTACATAAAAAACTGACAAAAAAATTTATGTTTTATAAGGTTTTATTAGGGTATTTCGTAAATTTGACGTCTCTTTTGATTGGTTTAAATTATTTCTCCTAAATAAGCAAGAAACGTCAAAAATAAACACGCTCACAGGCTACTTATTTGCGTAAATATTTTCGTAAGAATGTTTTTCAGCATGAGTTAAAATTTTAAAATTATAGATTGAAACTAGGCAAATTCCCTATATGCTTTGTTGAAAAACCAACTATATTTTGTATGAAGAGGTACAAATACAATTTTATGTTGTGATTACTACAAATATTTATTAAATGATATTAAAAATTTAATTTAAATGTCTTCCGGCTACGCTAAGCCGGTATATTGTTTTGAGAAAATCAAGTATAAAAAAACGCAGTAGTGTTATTCCTTAATACTCAGTTAAATCTAACACATTTAAGCCGTTAAATAACGTATCTTCTGTGAATAATTGTGATTTTTAATAAATAGAAAATGCCAATTTTAGGAAATGGCCAAGATTGTCTACAGGTAATTTTCATGTAATTTATAATTCACACCAAAAAAACAATACTGAAGGCAATCAACAGTAAATTTAAGTACATATAAACAATAAATTAATTTAATTTACTCAAAAAAATTACTAGTAATCACAGAAAAAATTTTAAATCCAGCAATAACCATATACGCTGAAGAAATAACGAAAATAAATAGCCTGTGAGTTTGATTATTTTTGACGTTTCTTGCTTATTTCCCTCTAAACAAAAAGTACGATTCGCAAAAATCGATTCATTTTCGATATTTAAGCGATGCAAGTTTTTTTCTTGTCACAAATACTATAACACATTTTTTTTATAGAGAAACATACAATGGAAAACCAGGTGATTACCCTGCGTAACCATACATGTCATTTCGTGTTAAACATTTAATGATGCCAAACACAATTTTTGCAATCAAAATTTAATAAGTTTCTTGTGCTTGTAATAAATAAATATAAATAGGTATTTATGAAATATAATTTTAAACATATTATTTTCTCTTAGTGATTTAATATAGTGTACATATTTATTTAATATTAATTTAGATCAGTGTTATACCTAATTATTTTGCAAATAAAATCATCTGCAAGTAAGTGTATCAACAACATTTTATAACATGAGTAAACGAGTATATTATGAAGTACAAAGCGCGGTATTATAATGATCACATAAATTCACAAACGCCTCATGATTATGTTCACCCTGAATCTCATGCTATATCTGAAGAGCTGAGTGAGCACGATTATTCTTCTAAATCATATGATATATGTATATCCCGAATCAGATGCCAGTACTGTTAAGTTGGACCCAAGTAATCTGTCGAGAGACATTGCTAAATGGTTCAGGAAATATTGGTAAGAATTGCATACGTTTGATATCAATCGGTATATTAACTATCTTGTTCCTGTTCTTTACAGATAAATCTCTTCGATAAGGTGATGGATCAAAATATGGATAAATTTTTGGTACTACAATAATAATAATAATAATTATTATTATTATTAAATATTATTGATTATTATTATTATTTCAATTATTATTGTATTATAAATATATTATATATTATATATATATTATATATTATAATTTCATAAATAAGTTATTTCAATCATATTGCTTGATCATTACATTTTTTTAAATTCATTTCAAAAATAAATGAATTTAAAAAAATGTAATGATCAAGCAATATGATTGAAATAACTTATTTATGAAATTATTTTCAAAATAATCTATTAAAATAAAATACACTTATTAACAAATCCCATTTGTTTTAATGAAATTGCAAATATATATCGGGCTAAAACCGCCGTAATCGAAACAGAAAATAAGTAACGTAATTATACTGAAAAGTCTGTAACGATTTCCGCTCGAGAAACACGGTGCGTAAATATATCACAAAATATGTAGTACTTTCGATACGCACTAACACATGGAAGATATATCGCAAAAAGTCTAATTATCATAGGACGGTAGACTCAAAAATACATCGCTTTTACATCGCAAAATTGATTCGAAAACGATGTTTTGTATGAAGGTGTTTCATCATTTTCGTATCGTTTTTGACTCGGAATGTTTAGAGGGTTAGGGTAAATCATTTAAACCAATCAGAAGAGATGTCAAATTTACGAAATTACAAAATACACAAATACGAAATGCTCATGACGAGCCCTATTATTTATTTAATACTTCTACGAACGTACGTTAATAAGGGGATTTTAAAATAAATTATTTTGTGTCGTATATGTATTCCTAATTTTTGATTTTTTACGCCTGGATATGGACATAGATTTTGTGTAGGACAAAGAGACACAAACAAATTTGATTTGATTTTTATTGTTATGAAGGAAAGATAAACTAAACATTACTATATATGTATATATATATATATATATATATATATATATATATATATATATATATATATATATATATATATATATATATATATATATATAACATGGCCAAAATTATAAAGCACCCCTCCCAAATTGCAGTATCTACAAAACGAATGAAGACAAAAATTAAAACTCAATATTTTTAGGAAATACTTTTTATATTTTATTAATTTTAGTATTTTGTAGGTCCTCCTTTGGCTTTGATGACAGCCAGGACTCTTTTATTCATCGACCGTACTAATTTTTCGCAGGTATTTCTCGATATATTTTTCCATTCCTCTGTCAGCGCACGTTTGAGGTCTTCCTTTGAAGTCATACTGCGATCCTTGATTTTTTTTTTTTAAATTGACCACAAATTTTCAATGGGATTTAGGTCTGGTGACTGGGCGGGCCAGTCCATGACTCGAATTTGTTTTTTTCGAAACCAACTCATCGTAACGCGGGAAGTATGGCAGGGGGCATTATCCTGTTGATAAATTATCGAAGAACTATCCGTTTCCCCAAAGATTTGCCGAATTGAGGCATTCAATGCAGCCTCGAGGACGGTAACATAGTTGGTACTGTTCATCGGACCCTCACAAAACAACAGTTTTCCCACCCCTGATGATGCCATACAACCTCACACCATCAGTTTACCCCCTCCATGCTTTACGGTAGGCACTATACAATCAGGATTGTATGCTTCCCCGACTCTTCTTCTTACGATGG
>OY282560.1:253732886-253747986 GCA_958295665.1 Tipula vernalis
GAAAAATCTACATAGGGGCCCCGGGTGTTTTAATGTATAAAATTGGTAAATAGGTCCATTTGCGTATTGAACGGTTTTTTCGATCATTTTTCTAAGTTCAGTAAAACGAGCACCAAATACTAAGCACACTTTTGAGTTACTCTGGATCTAAACTAACAGATAAACACCATCCCATGGAAAAATCTAGGGGCCCCGGGCGTTTTGATAAATAAAATTGATAAATAGGTCAATTTGCATATTGAATGGTTTTTCCGATCATTATTCCTAAGTCCAGAAAAACGAGTACCAAATACTAAGCACTCTTTTAAGTTCCTCTGGATCTAAGCTAACAGCCAAATACCATCCCATCGGGAAAGTCTAGGGGCCCCGGGTGTTTTAATGAACAAAATTACGATACGTCGTAAATTGACTTCTCCGCCAATTTTATAGAATAAAACACCCGGGGCCCCTAGATTTTTCAATGGAGTGGTGTTTATCTATTAGTTTTGATCCAGAACAACTCAAAAGTGCTCTTAAAATTTGGTAACGGTTTTAGTGAACTTAGGAAAAATCCTCGGAAAAACTATACGATACGTCGTATAAATGTACCTCTTTGATAAATGTCGGTTGATATGAGGAGCGCGACTTCACTGAAATCACAACTGGATGAATTTCTAAACTCCATAAAGAATTGAACCTTATCGCGGCACGAAACTGATTTTACTTGAAAATTTGATTTGGTCCTTGAACCGCCCAAACGGATTGATTGATTGGGTTGGGATGGAACTTCATACTTAAGGTTTTCATATATTGGGAGAACCATGCGAAATGTGAGGACATCTGTGACCATGAAGTGGCACCTTTCCTAGGCGTTTTTCTAATTTTTGTAATTAAGATTAAATTTTTGTAAGGGTTTTCTAAAATTTAAGCAGGAATAATGTTATTGCTAAAAGAAAGCCGGGTGTTGGCCACAACAATTCCACCACTCCATTTTTTACTTTTTTTTACACAGTAATAAGAAAGTATAGTAATCATGAAAAATTTCGACCTCGAGGTTTTTGCTGATTTACCGTTCGCTATGTCAGAGAAGTCGAAAAAAGTGGTTTTTAAAAAAATCTCTGTGTGTCCGTCCGTACGTGTTTCATTAATATTATTTATTTATTTATTTTTATTTATTTATTATTGAATGGAATCGGGTACATATGATTCCAAAAGAAAAAGTACAAAAATATAAAATACAACTATTATAATATAATAATATAATTCATAGTGAATTAAAAAAAAACAGACAAATTTAGGATAAACAATATAAACTAAAATTAAAGTTAGAATTATAAAAAGTATTTCTTCAGATTTCTTTCGAAGTCGTCGCTAGATTTAGAGAAGTCAAATAAGGCTTGTACTTCGTTAAACATTTTTGTCATTTCATTAATCGGTTCATGTTCACCGTAATTAGTTCTATGAAGCTCTGGCTTTAAAAAATCGTGTTGTCTAAGATTCGCAGTAGGAGCATGAATATTAAGATTTTGAAGAATGTATGATGAGTGCGATTTTCCGAGGAGTACATTTGCAGTGAGCGTTGCACCAAGTAGTTTCCGCCTATTAGCCAGTGTCAAGATTTTATAATTATTAGATCGTGTAGTGTATGGAGGAAGACGAGCAACGTTTGAATGGTAAGGCAGATCATCTTGGTAGTCTCAATCTGTTCTTTTCATTATAAACAATAACACTTGTATCTGAATGCTTTCAATTCTATCAATGTGAGATTGATAGAAAGGGCACCATATTTGGACTGCATACTCTAGGTGAGATCTGATATAGCTGAAGTGTAAGATGAACAAAGTCCGTTGATCGGTTAAGTCTTTGGTCCATCTTCTGATAAAACCAAACATAGAATTAGCCTTGGCAATAATTAGATCGATGTGTTTGTTAAATGACATATTTTCAACAAACGTTACGCCCAAATCTTTTGTCTCATATACTCTTTTGATTTTAGTGCCTTTGATGTTATAGTCGCATATTTCTGGTAATTTTTTCCGGTGGAAGGACATAATTTTACATTTTTCGATATTGAGGTGCAATTGGTTGACTTCGCACCACTCGCTGATTCTATCTATGTCGTCTTGTAATAATTTGGAATCCTGTGTCTTTGTGATATTTCTGAAGATTAAGACTAATGTACGGAACAATCACAATCAAAAACCATTCTAATTAGAAATTAATAAGTCCGTACGTGCATCCAGACCAAATGTTGTTGGTTCTCTCTACAGTCCAGACAGTTTGTCCGATCGGGACGAAACTGCATATTTAAGCTTTTCATTAATTCGGAGACCCCAGTGAATTTTGGCCGAAATCGCACAACCGGAAGTGGTAGCCCCCATAGGAATTTTTTGGTTTTTTGAGAATAGCTTGAAAACTATATCATTTACGTGAAGGCAGCCATCAACCAAAAAATTCTAAATTTAATTTGCAACAATATCGGGCCAGGTCATTTTTCCAAAATTTAACCGGAAATTAAGGTTTTTGAGAAAAATCTCTTTATTTTCCATGTTTTTCGCAAATATTTTAAAAAGTATATCATTTACGCGAGAAATGACTATGAACGAAAGATTCTCATAAAATTTGCCACAATGGTTCAGGTTAATTTTCCAAAATTTAAGCCGAAATGACGATTTTCGACAAAAAACAATGTTTTTGTGTTGTAGCCATATGAAAATAATCTTTATGTCTGTGTGTGTGTGTGTGTGTGTGTGTGTGTGTGTGTGTGTGTGTGTGTGTGTGTGTGTGTGTGTGTGTGTGTGTGTGTGTTTTTTTTTTTTTGTTTTTTTGTAACGGCTAAAGTGAGGAAATCTTCTAAAAAACGAAGCTGCGATGGGCAAACATCTCAGCAACAGTGATGGATTTTTACCATTTAAAACCACACACCCACTCGTTTATCCTCCATGCGGAACTATCGTTAGGCATTACTTCGCATGGAGGTGACTAGTCATTAAAACTCTCTATTCTCCCCGGCGTCTCAACCTAAGATTGAGATTGCCACCGCTATCTAGTCACAGTATGATGCTCTTCCCTAGGACGCTCTAAGCGCCTCAGCTCCTTCAGTACAATTGCTGCTGTGTGACTCACAGCATCCCACTTTTCTTCAGACACAAGCATTAATTCTACTATGTTCTCAGGTGTTGGACGCTGCCCGAGGACATCCGAAAGGTCTCTCCGAGTTATCTCGAACCGTGGACATTGGAAGAAAATATGTTCCACATCCTCTTCTGATCCTTTGCAGGCAGAACATTCTGGAGTGTCGACATGTTTAAATCTGAAAAGGTATACACCAAAACAGCCATGTCCACTTAGCAACTGTGTCATCTAATAATTAACTTTGCCATGCCGCCTATTTATCCACTTTTCGAAGGATGGTATCATACGATAAGTCCACCGGCCTTTTTCCGAACTATCCCAGCACCTTTGCCATTCTGCCATAGTTGTTAGGCGCTCTGATGCTTTACTTCCTGCTCGTTCTCGATATAGATACCATTTCTTCCTTTCCTTCGCAAGGAGTTCAATGGGAATCATCCCTGCAATAACAAGTGTCGCGTCATCGGATATTGTCCGAAAGCCGCATATTACTCTTAATGCACCTAGACGGTACACCGATTGCAACTTGCATCTGTACGATTTAACGTCCATCGCGTCAGCCCAGACAGGTGATCCATATAGCATGATGGATGTTACCACGTTTGCCAGCAGAATCCTACGACTTTGTCTTGACCCTCCAATGTTGGGCATAATGCGGGAGAGGGCTGCAGCTACGTTGGAAGCTTTCTTGCTCACTATCCTTAGGTGCTCCTTAAAGTTTATGCGCGCATCAATTTCGACACCGAGATATCGTAATGAAGACTGCGAAGGGATTATGATTCCGCCAACATCAATATTTACAGTTTCTATCACCTTCATACTAGTAATTAAGACTGCTTCGGTTTTATGGTCAGCCAGTTGGAGTCCAAATGATATTAGACAATTTTTAATAATTATACTGATGACGTCAATTTTTCTGTATACCTTGCCTTTATTCCACCTGAAAAAATGTCCAAAACTTGATAAAATTGCAGAATATTTGAGAAAGACAAAAAAAAAATTCTATGAGAGCGACCGAGACACAACATTTTTATTTTATAGCACATATTATAACATATGAACAAGTTATAATAAGAAAAGATGCATACGAAAATAATAAACAAGAATTTTGTAGGGGAAATCTGTATGGTAAATAGGCAGCCATATAAAATCTTTATTCAATGAATAGCCTCTTTTCTTCTTTCGGTAAACCAATTGATAAATAAAATTTAATAAAAAAATGAAACCGAAGTAACACATCTACACACAAAACAATTAATTTATATGTATTTGTTTTGTTTTCGAAATTAAAGCCAAACGGAAATCAGCTGTTTATATTGAAACCACAATATAAATATTGGAGTAACTTTAAATTATAATTTGTTGCAATATGTACCATTGTATTTAGTATAACAACATTTTTAAAATACCATTTGTTGCATAATATGTACTAAATATGTAGTACAATTCAATAATTCATTAATATCTAAAAAATGTTTATAAATACGATCGAGTATATATAATATATCGCGCATATACAAAATATAGTTGACTGTGTGTAGGTGCAGGTGCACGTGTAGCTCGTATAATATGGAGAATAGAAGAATGATTTAAAATTATCGGATTTCTCTTTTCGTCTTAAGGGTTTAGATATTTATTAAAATGAAATAGAATGCAATGGGACGTAATTGAAACTTTCACTGCCTATGTATGTGTTTACGGCCGTATAACAATATATGGACTTCATATAGAAGCAGTCTTCCGAAATTATTCTTTGATAAATCTTTTTTTGACTTTATTTATTTATATCTCTTAAATGTGGTAAAAAAATGAACTTTCATTCCCCTGCGTATTAACTATGTTTATTTAGCTTTGATTTTGATAAATTGGTTTCCAATTTTAAGGTAATTTTCATTCAGAATTTTACCATTTTCCGGTATGATCTCTTTAATTTGATGCTCGTCGTATAATATATAGAGCAAAATTTGTGTGTATGCATGAAGAGTAGATATTTTTTTCGTTGTTTTATTCTCTACGCCGTCTATTCTTCATGCATACACACAAACTTTGTTCTACATATTATATGATGATCATCAAATTAAAGACATCATAGCGGAAAATGGTAAAATTTTGAATGAAAACTATCTTAAAAATGGAAAAAAAATTGCCAAAATCAAAGCTAAATAAACAAAGTTTACACTCAGGAGCACGAAAATTTATTTTATTGCCACATTTACGGGATATAAACAAATAAAGTCAAAAAGACATTTATCAAAAAATAATTTCCATAGCATTTGTATGAAATCATTTTTTCGTGTTTACGTTTTCTGGGACTGCATACATATAAAACGTATTTTTTTTATTTGCCTTTGAGTTGGCCGGATACATATACGCAATGAAACTTTCATAAAAAATCGTTTATGTGTATGTTCAAAACCAACAAGAAATTGTTGTTGATTTTGGTATGTAGCATTCTTCTATATTTCAATCACAACAAACCAAAACAAATATTAAAAGTCGATTAGTGCTTTCCAAATCAACTTTGTGTAATATTGTATTATTTTAATAAAATAAAATCACACGCAAGCGTTGAAATGTACTAATCGACAACGATATGATATTGCGATTTGGTTGTCGCAAACATACAAAGGAGTTACAGGAGATCTGTAATAGGATGGTCAATGTCAAATTGATTCAGCGTGAGCAAACCATTTTTTTTTAAATTTAATGTTTGAACCCAATTCGGTTCAGCACTCAATGCCACACTGGGCCCGTGGTGCTTCAAACCATGGTGAGGCAACCATACATCAGGTACCTAGGGGTAATGATCGATTCATTTTAATAAATATGTATATATTTCATTTTAATAAATATCTAAACCCTTAAGACGAAAAGAGAAATCCGATAATTTTAAATCATTCTTCTATTCTCATTTGTGAGCGAATTTTAAATTGGTTGGATGTGTAAAGCACCACAAATTTGGTCTTTCGACCATAAAAATACTTTGGTGATAGGGTAAATTATCATTAAGAAAAATATTCGGATGTACCGGTCGCACATATAGAGAATTTATATTGTTATCCCGCTCTAGTTTTCTGCAAGCAAAAAGATTTGTAGGTGGAATAAAGGCTTTACTGTTTAGATTATTCAAACGCATTCGTAAACGAAAAGGTAAACCACCTATTTCAGATAAAGTGAAAATATAATATATAGTTAAGAATATTAAAACAAATTAATACTCACAAATAATTAAATTAATAATATTAACGTAAATAATATAAAAATAACGAGTAACGTAACTCGATGATTTTGTGGTTAATAAAATACAAGGGATTCATTTAATAAAGTAATCGAATAAATTGGCCATTATTGGTCGATCATAAATTGGCATTGTAACATACATGTACAACAGCATTTCAGATACCTGTAAAAGATGTTCGCGTTAGTTAAGTTTTGCAGCAAAGAATTTTATATTACTGAAAAAAACAAAATTAAACATCTTAATAATGATAATTATTTAGTAAAATATAAAGGAGGAGCGACGTATGCTGCGACTTTGTTACGTACACATGGTAAGAATCATAATGCATTTTAATTGCATTTAGTTAAATTTTAGGAATTTTTTTAAATAGCAAATAAAAAATATTTGGAGCAAGTCATCAAACAATTTGCACAAGATGATAAAGAGGACACAAAAATGCAACCAAATGCAACTAAAGGAAAAATAATATCGCAGAAATTAAGAAGTGGGGAGATACTGACGAAGAAAAGTCTTCATACTGTTTCGCAACACCCAAATGAGGCTATATCGCAGACAGGTAGGATAAATTTATAATTATTTTTTGTATAAATAGATAATTTGTTTGGCTAATTACAATAACATAATTATTACTTTATATTTCAGATATCATTACCGTACAAGATCTACAACCAAGAATAGCTGAAATAATATTGCTCAATACAAATAATATCGATGAAGGCGAAGGAAATACTTTTGTGGACGAAAAAAGCATATCGAATCAACCAAATGAGGCTACATCGACCACAGGTAAGACCAAATGGTGCATTGGTTAAAGCTAGGGCTTTTGGACCGGGGGTACCGGGTTCGAATCTCAATAGGCGCAGGTTGTAAATAAAATTTTCACCAATCGATTTCAATCGGGGGTGATGAGAAACATTGCTTAACCCTCTATTGAAGTGCAGAATCCATCGGCCCACCCACCTTTCATACGAGTGCTACGAGCTGATATGAAGCCATACAATGCACAGGTGGTAAAGTCTCAATAGTCCGCTGAGGCTGAGTAGCAATGAGTACGCTCGAAAAACGAAAAAAATAAATATATATAATGTAATTCTAGACACCATTACCGAGGTTAGACATGAGGATACTATAGGAAGTGAGGAGCCAAATGAGACATGTACGGTACCAAATGAGACAAATGAGACAGGTAATATCTAATCTAATAATACTGAATAGGTATATAGTATATACAATATACATATATAAAATTTTAAATAATAATGCAATCTTATTCCAGACACCAATATCGAGGTTAGATGTTATGATACCACAGGAAGCGATCCAGACTTCACCGCAGATACTAATGAAACTGATGCAACCATCATGACTACTCAAAATATATCTTGTGAGTCTACTAATATTTCATATTCTGGACCAACATTGGATATCCGTAATTTAGTAGTACCCGAGTCGATGAGTAGTGACAACAAAATAAAAATAAAAAAGGATTTTTGTTTGTATTGTAAGAAGTTGGTAACGCAATTTGCACGCCATTTAAAAACGCATCGAACCGAAACTGATGTTCAACTTTTGATGAAATATCCGGAGAAGTCGCTGCCAAGAATGCAGTTAATAAAACAAACTAGAAGAAATGGAAATTTCATTCACAATACGCAACCTGAGTACAATAGTGGCATCGTGATTAATTGTCGCCAAAAACAACTGAAATCGCATAATACTGCAGAAGACTATATAGTGTGCACCAAATGCCGTGGTTCGTTTTCAAAACGATCAATTCGAATACACTATAAAAAATGTAACTTGAATCATACAAAGGGTGTTCGAGAAATTATCAACAAAGGCAGGCAAATGGCAAGGTATGTTCATTCTCGTGCGAGTAAAGAACTTAAAACGTTAATTTCTCAAATGCATGATGATAAGATCACACGATCGATCAAGTACGATGAATTGATCATTATGGCAGGCAACAGATTATGTGAGAAATATATTTTGTCACACCAGGACGAGATGATTCGTAGTCACTTAAGATTACTAGGCCGCTTAAAACTTGCAGTGGTGGCGAAAACAGAAAACATTAATGAATTGTCTTCTATATTCCATCCCAAATATTATGATGTTGTAGTGGACGCGGTAAAAACAGTCGCACAATACAATTCAGCCACAGGATCATACAAGTCACCGTCAAATGCAACAAGGCTAGGCACGTCAATAAAAAAATGTTCAGTTATCCTAATTGCCGAATGCATTAAGAAAGAGGACGATGAAAAGAAAAAAGCTGTTGAAAATTTCATGATTCTTTTTGAAGAAGATTACGCAGTTGCTATCAATAAAAAAGTAGCTGAAGAGCAAATAAACAGAAAACGAGAAAAGACTGTGGTCTTGCCAACGGAAGAAGACATACTAAAATTATATATCTACGTAAAGCAAATTTGCGGAAATGCCACCGAGAGTTTAAAAAATGGTTTTGATTATTCTGCATGGAAAAACCTATCTGAGGCGTGTTTAATACTTCTGCAGATGTTCAATAGACGTCGGTCGGGGGAAATTGAACGGTTTTTAATAGCGGACTACGAAAGACGAGAGTCTGGTTATAAAAATATGCAACCTAAATTGTTTGAGCAATTACCAGCGAAAGCTCGACAGCGTGTCAAAGGATATGTACGGGTAACGATCCGGGGAAAACTAAACCGCACTGTTCCAGTTTTGCTCGATTCTTCATTAGTAAAGTGGATAGATCTAATACTTCAATATAGGTTGGAAGCAGGAGTGGACCCAGATAACAAATACGTCTTTGGCGTGCCATCGCTAAGTAAGAGGTCGAAAAAATATCTACGAGCATGTCCTCTTATGCGGACTTTCTCGAAAGATTGTGGTGCAGTAATACCTGAATCACTCCGTGGTATTACGCTACGTAAGCATATAGCCACCTATACCGCAATGCTCGGGATTAATGAAAATGAGGTACAGGATCTTGCAAATTTTATGGGCCACCATAAGGACGTTCATAAAGAAGTATATCGAGTTCCGGCTCCGTATAGAGATGTGACAGTCATTTCGGAATTACTAGAAACTGCTATGGGTGTTAATAAAGCGGAGAGTGACTCTGACAGTGAAGATGAAAATAACGCAATGGAAAACAACATGCCTAATCAAGGTAACAATTCCATTAAATCTACCAACTCCGCTGATAGCATTACCCCTAGACTAATAAAACGACGTAGTAGTAAGTTTTCTGCCTATATTTTTAACAATTTTAAGTAATTATTATTTCTACTTTAGCCTCGCCGTACGGAAAAACCAAAAGACAAAGATGGACTGACGAAGAAAGAGGAGCCGTAGAAAATCGATTTGGTAACCTTACTGAAATTGATATTCTTCCATCTCTCGAAGAGTGCAGTCAACTAATCAAAGATTGTCCGATACTTCATCGCCGGAAACCACAAACTCTTAAAACGTTTATAGATAATCAACGAAAAGCTGAGCAACGGAAGAGAGTTCCGTTGTAAGTTTGTTTAATAAAATTAAAGAACAATAGTTTGTTTCTGTATAATTGGAATAAATAAAAAATTACTGAATATGGAATAAATTAAAATTTATTTGTTTTGGTTAACATTAGAATCGTCATTATGTTGCTCGAAAATGTAAATTATACAGCCCGCAGGTGTATATTATGAGAAGATATTTTTGTTATTACTTTTTTGGTTGATTAGGTTATTTTAGTGTAGACATATTTTGTGTTAATTTTACTTAAACAAAAGTAAATAGAAGAGGGAGTGAACCGAATCGAGTGTGTTGAAGACTTCAAATATTATGCATATCTGCGAATCCCGGCAACTTGCAAACGGGCGAAACGGGCAACTTCCAAAAAATATTGTTGTGGTATCTTTCATGTCAGTGCAACGGCTCGACACGAAGCTATAATGCGCAGGACGTAAAATCATAATGGATCATGGCCCTCAAATGTGAAGTAGAATTCTCTAATTGAAGTATGTTTTTGCATTTTAAGTATATTAATCTATTTCTAAATAATATTATCGAAAGTTGACATTTTTTTAAAAAAAAATATTGAAGTCGTAGATTGAATGTAGTTTTTGCCAATAATGCTTTGTCTGGTTTTTCACTTCTATCATCGGATATATTAGAAAAACTACAAACTTTATCGGTGAGTCAAGACGTTTTTTTCTTTAATATCAAAACAAATTTTTTTAAAGCGCCAAAGACAATCTCTGCATGTTGTTTCCGATAGAGAATCGCCGTAAGTTTCCACAAGAATTCTATGTGCTCAGCTGTAGTTTTTTTTAAGATAGATAAATACTCTACACGGGCTATACAGAATAAGAAGAGAAAAGAATAAAAGGAAAACTAATATTAAAGGCTTTTATTGGACTCTTGGTTTGAAAATTTATTCAGGCCACTGGGGAGTTTATCTACAAACCCCAGACGATCAAACCTCATGAAACGGCCTTGGTTGAGCTAGGTACAAAGGGCTCTACGCATTAAGAATGATAGAAAAAGACAAGAAGAACACAGATGGTGTTCAGATTTTTAATAGGCATCACATTATAAGTCTCGATTTCGTCCACCGTGCTATCTTTTCGAATTGGTAACACGAAGCGTTGCATGAAAGCGAATTCTACCTCTTCGGTGAAATATAAAGTCGCGTTTAGATTCGCCATTTCGAGGTGCGTGGTAATTCCTCTGGCTCATCGTAGAAGTTCAAATTTTAGATTGCGGCAAACCCCATACTGGAACATATGTGAATGGTTTTTATAATAAATGTTTAATAAAGCTACTTGCCAAATTCCTTGCTGAGTTCTCAATTTTATTTTTATAAAAAAAACAAATTTGAAATATAATATGGATATAATTATTAATAAACAAACATTGATATTATGTATATATGTACATCTGTTAATAGAATAATTAGATATAATTTTTGTATATTATTATACTATACTATATAATATTCAAGTAGAAACTGTTGTGTCTTGAAAATATTACATAATTTGATTACTTTTGAATTAATAATATCAAAAATCATATTATAATAAGATGTCTCCTTCAAAGCAAAAAATTACTGTACGCAGAAGTAGTATTATAAAGCAAATACTTTTTTCAAATGTAATTCAAGCTGGAGGCATCCTTTCGCCCTCTTAATTTATTTTTATAACTTGCTCTAATTGAATAATCTTTATTATATTTTTATCTTTGGTAGTAATATACAATACAATTGTGATTCCCTTATACGGTGAATTTATTTTGGGTAAAATTAATTTAATTTAGTTTTATTGATTTGGTAACATATACGTAATAACATAATTCGTTTCAAAGCTAAGATTTCTTTTTTAGTGAAAATTGCATATATTAAATCCGAAGAACCCCAAATTTTAATGTTATTTATATAATTATCTAACTAGAAGAGTGTCAATATCTACATAATACTCGTATTTCTCCCTAAATCTTAAAAAACAATACCAGTATGGTAGTACTACATCAACCGAAATTCTTTATGGAGTTTAGAAATTCATCCAGTTGTGATTTCAGTGAAGTCGCGCTCCTCATATCAACCGACATTTATCAAAGAGGTACATTTATACGACGTATCGTATAGTTTTTCCGAGGATTTTTCCTAAGTTCACTAAAACCGTTACCAAATTTTAAGAGCACTTTTGAGTTGTTCTGGATCAAAACTAATAGATAAACACCACTCCATTGAAAAATCTAGGGGCCCCGGGTGTTTTATTCTATAAAATTGGCGGAGAAGTCAATTTACGACGTATCGTAATTTTGTTCATTAAAACACCCGGGGCCCCTAGACTTTCCCGATGGGATGGTATTTGGCTGTTAGCTTAGATCCAGAGGAACTTAAAAGAGTGCTTAGTATTTGGTACTCGTTTTTCTGGACTTAGGAATAATGATCGGAAAAACCATTCAATATGCAAATTGACCTATTTATCAATTTTATTTATCAAAACGCCCGGGGCCCCTAGATTTTTCCATGGGATGGTGTTTATCTGTTAGTTTAGATCCAGAGTAACTCAAAAGTGTGCTTAGTATTTGGTGCTCGTTTTACTGAACTTAGAAAAATGATCGAAAAAACCGTTCAATACGCAAATGGACCTATTTACCAATTTTATACATTAAAACACCCGGGGCCCCTATGTAGATTTTTCAATGAATTGGTGTTTATCTATTAGTTTTGATCCAGAATAACTGAAAAGTTCGCCTATAACTTGGTACTGGCTTTTATGGGCTTAGGAAAAATCCTCGGAAAAATCATATGATAAGTAAATTGACCTCTTTATAAATTTTATACAATAAAACACCCGAGACTCCTAGATTTTAAATGGGGAGGTATTTGTCTGTTAGTTTTGACTCAGGAAAACTCAAAAGTTCGCTTAGAATTTGGTAGCGGTTTTTGTGGACTTGGGAAATATGCTCGGGAAATCCATTCAATACGCGAATAGACCTCGTAATAAATTTTATAATTAAAATATTCTGATTTTTCATTGGGTTGTTGTTTATCTGGTGGTTTTTATTCATGGTATATACTATAATTTACCATGAACAAAGACAAAGACTATAAAAGGTCAATGTGTATATAAAGTAGGTTATTAGCTTTAAAGAATCGAAATTCTTTTGTAGTCTCTGTTAATTTAAGAATTTAGTTGCATTATTATTTTTGTACAAAACTAGAAGCGCAGGAGCATAATATGGATATCCATCAAAAAATATTTACAAAACATGATGACCTATTTATAAATTGATTGAGCCTCAGTGGTTATTAAGTTTAATAAGAAACATTGGTGAGTATAAGTTTTCGTTTCGTAAAGTCCCTATCGCTAATACGAAATTTTGTCAAACTCTTATTCAGCCGAAACTTAACAACATTTATTAGAATATTTAATCAAGGAAATTCTGATAAGAAAATATTCTTGGGTGGTATCAATTCCCGAAAACTAACTAATCATTTTTTATCATTTACAATTATATAAGTGTGTACTACTATCACTCCTAATGGTAGAAATTGATGTAAATATATTCAATAGAGTATGAAGAAATTAACGACATTAATTGTTTGTGCTGCGGTCGATACTTTGATACGGAACCATCTGACCTTGTTGAGACAGTTTTTTTATAAGTAAAACATTGGTGATAAATACGCACTTTTCATTTCAAGATGTAAATTATATATTTTACTAATTGTAGTACAAGATTGGCAGTGGTTTTATATGCTTTAACTAAATACTGATAAAATTCGCAAAGTGAAAGTGTCAATTTATAAGAAATTAATATGTATACGAACTCCCTTTAGGTAAAATATGGAAATTCCCCACACTAAGTGCGTATTATGTGGTGCGTGACTACATTACAAAAACAACAAAATTACTTAAAAATACATCTTATTTATTTTATTAGTTGTATTATAATTTTATAATAATTTGCACACAAATCGTAATGCAATGGCAAGAATTACGATACCTACAATAACAGTTATGTAAGAGGCCTTTGGATCACCATTATTAACAATTCCATTCGAATTATGGGATAAGAGAGTTGGCGTTGATATTGTTTAACGGAGGCCTCCATCCATTCTATTTCATTTTCAAACATTTCATTTCGTCGATTAGATTTGAATTTTTCTCTATTGATAATCAACAAACTGCCTTGAATAGGTCAGATGACATTTGGTACGTTTTTTTTAACTAACACGGAATCCAATCATCCGGCGGCTGGAGTTCCTGGAAGAGGAAAAAAAAGAATTTTTGAAAGGTATTGCTCAATTTACAGCATGCTGAAAATCATTATGTATAACCATCACCTTTCATGCATTCACGGTGCTAATATACTCGAAGTTTATACGGCTTAATTCCAATACGTAACATTCAACCTTCGTGTATGAGATTCTTCATTGAATGCATGGTTGGTACGTTTGAACATTTTATTCGTGGATAGCTGATTAAACCAACCCGCATATTTGGTTTTACAATACAGTATTGATTTAAACATCCTGGATGAAAATTAATCATAAATTAATTTATGTAAACCCACAATGCTAGAATAATCACATTTTGGAGAACAACACATTAATTTTTCACGTGTATTTATAATTCATCACATTCACCTTCAGCTTGGATCTCGTCCTCTTTCATATTTTATTCCTTTCACACAATTGCAAATCAATATCGGTTTGATTTTCATCCATAAATAATTTTGTAGCAATTTCCTCGTAATGAACAAGAACTCCGAGTTTTATGTTGCTCATGCGTTATATTTATGTGTTGCCTTTGCATAATCGTCCAGTTAATCACAGATCACAAATCGTTTCCATTAGGTCCGTTAAATAAACTTCTGATATCTTGCATATCTTATTACTGACCGGATTGCCAATTTCGAAAACTCGAAAAACTCTTCTGTTTGAAAAGTGTCACCTTCTACAACTTTTTAGGATTAACTTAGTTTGTAGCATTTTCGATTTCATTCTCGGTCGCCTTGGGTATACTGATTACTAATTTGACTACTAAACTAATGCTAAACTAATTTGACATAAAAAGTAATGGTAAATAAACTGTAAAAAAACCAAATAAACATTTAAAAAATAATACTTACTGAAAATTTGGTAGAGCAACAGAAATGTTTGACATATTTTTATGTACAGCCAATTTGTAATAGTATTAGTACGTGGCACGAGAAACGAAATTACAACACATTCGATTTTGCAATTTTGTTATTTTTTTATCATTCGCT